>VDFB02064906.1:0-38533 GCA_007258455.2 Sequoia sempervirens | reverse complement strand
TTGGTGACAATTGCAGTGATGTTTTTGCTTCTTAGAGTCATGGTGATTTTCAGCCTTGTCCTCCATTTTGAAAGTGCACGGTTTGACTTAGCTAGCATTTCATAGATGTTGTCACTTTTTGGCTTAAATGCACTCATATAGGTTTGTAAGCTACTCAATTTTCTAAATGAGTTTCCAATGGCTGGCTCAAGATCGCCTACAACATCCAATACCTTTTCATTGAACTCGTTTGTGAGGTCCACTTCAAAAGCATTGAAGTTCTCCTTGATCTTCACCAATATGTCAAATTATTTTTCTTAACACTTTATTGATTTCCTTGATGTAATCTTGATATAATGAAAATTTCCAATCCAAGGAATCAAACCAACTAGGATCAATTTCTTTAGGGTCATCCACCAATTTTTCTTTTATTAACAAAGTGTGCTCCTTGGAGAGTAATTCTACAATTTCCCTTGAAAGAAAAAATGTGCTACCATGTTCTCTCCTGATCTATTGGAGCTCAACTACTAGTTCCTTTCTTTTATCAGACATATTAACATAGAATTTCCTAAATTTACTAATGAAGAAAAGGCTATCCTGATAAATCCCTTCAATTCATTCACTGGTAGCTTTAGGATAACCTAATTTTTTTGTGAGCTTTTGTACAGTGTTAGAATCAATACCTTAAACATTTGAGCTTGAGGCTTCCTCAGTGGTCAAAGTCAAAATTGATGAAATAAAGTTTCTTAAAGAAATAATATGAGATTGCAACTGAAGGTTATCCTTTTTCTATTCTTTCTCTTTTGATCAGTGCATTGACAGAGCAATTAGCATGATATACATCACCTTCTAAAGTAGATGGCCCCATATCAATATGAGTAACCTTGTAGTCAACTTCTATTATCTCATTTTTGTTTAGGTCCTTTTCTAGATCACTAGTCTCCAATAGTTGATGCCTAGAAGTGGAATCAATGACCATTCGTGATATCCTCTTAACCTTTTTGGGCTTCTAGTGACCCTACAGCAGCATGGAAACTATATCTAGTTCAATTGTCATTGCAAGAATATTCTTTCTTTTCTTCTTGACTACTTTCTTTAACCATGTTGGGGAAGATGCCACTAATCCAATGTCTTGACTTTCAACACTTAAATTTTCTTTTCTTTTTTCAATTGATTGAACAAAAACAAAAGTATCTCGTACGGGAGAAGGGGGAACTTCAAAAAATGTGGGAAAATAATTGTCATCAATTATTTGTTGAAAAATGACCTCAAAGTCTTTATGCACGGGTTTTTCTTGACTAGCCTTTTTCTTAGGCACTGTGTGTACACTATCCTATTCATGAATTGTTTTTATTTTGGCCCTAGTTTCTTATGGCTTCTCACCATCTTCTCCTAATCATGAGCTAGTGCCAGACAACCTAATTGACTGATTTCCAGTTGATATATTTATGCTAGAGGCCTATACAGTGCCTTGCTCTTTTCTCTGTGAAACTCTTTGCTCATTGGGAGAACTTGCACTTTGGCACCATTTTTTGTTCAACTAGTCTGAAATTCTTCTCAAAATAGGGGCAGAAAGGACTATTAAGTCTAAAAATTCATCCTCTAAAAAATTAATTATGTACAAGGGCTTAGCAACAGGGGCTTGATATTTAGGATCAATGATCACTAAGTCTTCTTGTGCATCTTCTAGAATATATAAAGAAATACCAAAAGCTTGTATTTTCCTTTGGGTCAATCTCATGAAATTTCTTCTATACACCTCGCCTTCATCTGTACGGTCTTCCCAAAAATATTCAATATCAAGGTGATGTTCATAGCTACCAGCTTGATACAAATTTTGCTTAGCATAACCCTTGCTATCAAAATTAGTTCTCATGGGAAAACACTGAAAATTGAATTCATACAGGGCTTTCTCCACACCCCTAGCAATATTATTACTTTTGCAAGAAAATGAAGGAATGGACAATGGAAAACCATACCCCTTCTTTCCCATGTTTGAATATTTAACATTTACAACGGCCATCTGCCAGAAAAAATCAAGAAAAACTAGGAAATCACTTGGGTAATGGGGAAATTTCAATGGAGCCTTCTCAAAACCTCCAATTCTAAGATAATTACGTCTATTGAACTGAATGTAGAAACTTCCAAACCTCAATACTAGAGTAGTCACTTCAAGTGAAACCTGAAGCTCAAGTTTTCCATCAATTTTTCTCACAATTTCCATTAAAAATGTGTCATTGACGTGGAAAAAATTCCTCATTCCAACCTCCTTAGTGAGTTATGGAAAACTTCTATACATAGGCATGTTCAGCATTGGAGACCTTTGCGGTTCCAACCCTACCTAGATAGCCTCTTGGATAGCTAGAATGTAAACCATGTATGAGCACATGTGGAGACAAATAGTGTTCCAAAAATTTATGAATTGCTCATTTAAATGATAACTAATAATCTCAGCCCAGTCAATGAATTTATTTTCACTAGAAATCAGCATAATAAAATGGCACATCCAAAATTCAAAAGAGTTTGAATATGTATTACCAACCACATGATGTAGCAAGGTGATAACATCTAAAATTTCATCCTTAAAATGAACCCTTTTAAGCTTTGAGGACAACTAAGATTTACCCTTTTTCTCGAACTTCAACCAATTCTTCACAATGGAATTTTTGCACCATTCCTCATTCATTCTAAAAAAATCATCACCAACAGCTACAAAAATTTACTCTATAGTTTCCATCTTTGGAATGCTTAATGCACAGAAAATGACTTCAGGAGTAATTCTTGCAATGATTGACCCGTCCACAACTCTAATTTCCTAAGTCTCTAGAATGTAGCCCCTTGCACACACAATCACTAATTTGACACTTTGTACAACCTTGGGGAAACCTTTCGCGTGTTCCAAACCACTCTACAGAACTTTATCTTCCATTGTTGTTCTCTTACTTTGCTCCAAGCACACCAAAAACTCCTTCAAATTTAGGTGCCCAATTTCAATGCCCCTCACGCTAGACCAATGATTTTGAATTCCACTTTGCATGATCGCAAATTTGTGGAGATAGAATTTTTGTACTTGGGAAGTACTAACATTGGAAAATAATGAGAATGCAGGCTAAATGACTTAGTAAAAATTTTCCATCCACTTAGGTCATTATTTTGATAGGACGTGCATTAAATGCGGCATTCAATTTCATTCCTTGAAAAGATAGCCTTTAAACTTGCATGTTTTTTGAAATTCCTGAAAAGACAACTCAAGGTTAGTCTATACATAGAATTCAATGAGATGATGACACCTTTCAAAGCCAAGATAAGTCCATAATGTCATGTGGTTGTGGAAACTTGGAACTTTAGAACCAAAGTCTGAAGTTTCAAAGTTTTGGAAACCTTCGACTCACCGACTACAAATATGACCAACAAAGAGTTACAACTAAACAAAGTGAACCAAGTTGGGGAATTAAGAAGTTATTAAAATTTAGAACTTCGTGACAAGGTTATAAAACTTGGAGGACTAGTGACTAAGGTTAGGAAAAGCACAAAAACCAAAAGTTTGAGCATTCTCCAAGAGAAATAAATAGCGAGGCATTGAAAATGAATGAGGTAAAAGACCCAAAAGACCAAAGGAGGGGAAGTTTAAAATTGCTGACACTAGTTTAAAAGTTACTGTTAGAATTGGCTATGGATGCCAAGATCTATGGACCAAATGGAAAGCACAAAGAGAGAGAGAGAGATAGTATGACAAGAATAGACTGTATTCAATGTCAATGATATGATATGATTATTGATTGTTTACAATGAGAGAGACCCCTTGGTTATATAGCCAAGGTGAGAACATAGAAGGGCATAAGATTATGGCAAGTTTCATAATCTTATGACATGAGACAACTATGAAAAGCTTTCAATCCACCTAAGGTGGAGAGATAATCACATGATATGTCTACAAAAGGTGGAAGTGATAAAGTAATGACATGTCAAGTCCACCAAAAGTGGAAAATCTCCAACAACCTCCTATGTGGTCCCTAAGTAAACTTAACTAAGGTGTAATTATGACCTAGGACAAGGTACAACACATTTAATTACACCAACACCCCCCCTTAAGTGCAACTTAGGGAGTAGCAGATTATTATGCAAATGACACAAAGATGCAAAGATGGGTCCTGGCTAATAGGCCATGTTAGGTACCCATGTACAAATGCAATGCAATCTATGCAATCTCTCACAACTGGAGAAAAAGGAGAAAACCCAGTGGGACAAAAATCCTCCCCAAAAGAGAGATGAAATACAAAATAGAAATACTCTCAATGAAGAATGAGAAGGTAAAAACCCCATGTGAGAAAAAAGACCCCCCCATAAGAGAGAAGTAGAAGAGAGACAAGGTAGCCCCCCCTCAATGTTGAGTGTCCTACAATGATGGTAGAAGCTCAACATTGAATGTTGAAGATAATCCAATGTCGCCAAACAATGTTCCTCCCTTTAGGAAGAAACAAAACCATGGATGTACGTAGGATATCAAGAATATGGACAATGTATGATGGTGTCTCTGAAGCATGCTCAAGTGTCTCCATGTCAATTTCGAAAGCTAACACACTCCAATCAGGCATTCTAGGACACACTGTTGAAGAGGACAATCCAACATCTAGTAGAGAAGAATGTAGAACATGATTCAAACACAAAGATATCCCCTCTAAAGACAAAAAAGCCTCCTCCAAATGTTGTCCAAAAGAATCCACACTCACGCTAATCTGTGAAGAATGATCATGTAGAGAATGAACAAAAGGGTCAAGGTGTTCCCTCACAACAACTAAAGAAGGTGCATCTTCATCAAAGAGAAGATGAATGTTGTCAATGGTGTCCTCCAAATCTGCAAGATGAGACTCCACAAACAAGTCTGAAATACCTGTCAAGAAGCCATCCAAAGTAACCATATCTGGAAGACTATGTATGTCCTATTGTACTGAATCACTAGGAGCCAAAACTGTAGCAACACAAGTATCATCAAGTACAGCAATAGATGGAGGATATGAAATGCATGGCTTAAGGACTAGATCTTATGTGAGTATGCCCAAGTTCAAAAATCCAAATGTCTCCTCTGAATCATGGTTCATGTGATCAACAATCAAAGGAACATTGTCATCATCAGAAGCAAATTGTGCAAAGGTGTACAACTGAGATGAATGATCAACCACCCCAGCATAAATGATCTCTCAAGTCTCCAAGTCTCTAATGATGACATAATTAGGTGTGAATTCTACAGTTCTCCCATCTCCACCATGTGTAATCTAATAAATGGAGAGAATATTGTTCATCAAATGAGGAACACATAAGACATCCTGAAAAGTATTTTCCCCAATGCTAATATATCCCTTCCCTGTTACACTCATGTATGTATTGTTTCCCATCAAGATAGGAGACATAGAACAAGGCTGAAATGAAGATAAGTTAGTCTGTGAAGATGCAATATGATGTGATGCTCCTAAATCTAGAAGCCATCTCCTTGATCCTAGACCTGAAAGAGCACAAAGAGCTTGACCTTTATATCCTGATGTTTGACCTTTTTCCTTTTTAGATTTTTTTGAAGTAGAAGGAGACGAAGATTCAGACATTCTAGAAGGAAAATCAATGTGATTCCTTTTGAGAAGATTCTTCAACTCGTCAATAGCCTTCTTATAATAATAGTGTTCTTCATGTCCATCCTTCTTGCAATATGCACAAAAAGGCCTCTCCTTCTTAGATGATTCTCCTTTTGAAGAATATTTTTTCTTTGATTGATCTGAATGTTGATTATTCTTTGCTTTCTTATGTTTCTTATCTGATTCTGATTCTTTCACCTGACTAACCAACAATGCCTGAGATTTAGAATTCTTGATGGGACCCATTGAGATAAGCTTTTGTTGCTCATGTATCAACATCTTAGAAAATGATGCAAATGAAGGTGTAGTGTATGCAAACCCCATAGTCAATCTATGAGTATGAAAGCTAGAAACAAAAGAAGCATAATCAAGACCAAGTTTTTTCATTGTATTGTACACCAATTAGATGTCCTTATCAATTCCACATGCTTTACATTGCTCTCTTAGATCATTAACCTTAGTGATGTAGTCCTAGATGTTGTTAAAGTTCTTAGGATCAAGATTCATCAAATCATTATCAATTTGATAGCCTCTCACTTCATATGTAGTACCATACAATGTTTTTCAATTTTTCCCAAGCTTCATTAGAATTTTTACATGATTCAATTTGGAACAACAAGTCTTGAGAAACTAGTTTACGAAGACACCCAAGAGCTTTGGCATGTTTGATCATCCATTTTAACTTTTTCTCAACATTTGTAGGTTTAGGTACCTTATTTTCAACATATAGAGAGTGACATTTTGTCATTAGAATATTCCATGCATTTTGATGCCATGTTGAATAATTATATGATGTGAGAAAAGGAACCTTAGAATGATCCATGAAAATGAGAGAGAAAAAGCAAACAAATCAAAGCAATGCACCAAGAGACCCACCAAGAAATATTTGATTTGTCACTTTATATTTAGTACGTTTATAGTTGCTAGATGCCAAAAACAGCAAACTAGACTTGATCTTAGTGCTTACAAATGCCACAATAGGCCATAGTATCAAGTACAATTTTTGGTACAAAATGAGATCAATTTGATCAGATATAAACTAGGCATCAAAACCCAAAAATGATTGCACCAATGTGAAACATGCAAAAAATTATCCCAAATAAAAAAAAATTGCTCAAAAAAAGGAGTCAAAATGAGCAAGATATTAGCCTTCAAAGTTAGACTTCCAAAATGAAAATGCAATCCGGGAGGGGGGAAAAAAAAATTAAAACTGCTGGCGTATTGCTGATGTCAGCAAACCACTGTGTTAAATTTGATGTCCATCGGGCCATCAAAAAAGAATATTCTTCTGGCAGATGGAATATTCTCCTCTTTTATGGCTAAAATTTGATGGGTGATAGGTCGTTGTCGTCAGACTGTGACTTGCCAAAATATTCTGAGGAATTTGTGGACAAAATCTTCCTTCAACAGAATATTTTGCTGCTGGATTTCTTAAATATTGCCGCCAGATAGGAGAAAAGGGCCCACCGGTAGAAGGCTTTGGATGTCGATGGCTGGGGGCTCGCCCAACGAATGTGGCTCGGCCACGTGGCAGGGTGCGGGTACTAAGCCTATACCTACAGGTACAACGGTACCTGCAAATTGCAAGTTGCTTTTCCGTAGAAAATAAAATCTGCCCCCTTTTTTATTTTTTTATTTTTTAATTTTTTAATACAAATTTTATATAGATTTTTTGAAAATCTTTACAAATAAAAATTGCGAAATTTCTAAAATAATTTTGAAAAAAAAATATTTCGCAGAAAATAAGATTTATCTTTTTAAAAAAATCATACCGTTGACGTAATGATGACCTGGGGGATCATATGGCTCTATGGGCAAAAAAACTTTGCCTCACCGAACAACTGCTCTGAATCAAACAATTTGACAGTCGATCTTAGAGTTTTTGGCCATTTTGGACGCGATGGCAGGGGATTTGACCCAAAATGCTCCAAAATTGCAGCTACCTTTTGGATCTAGCAACCACTCTTCAACTTCAAACCCTCATAGATTTGGCCTCGTTTTTCCAATTTGGACGAAACAAAAGGAAAAATCGACTATCTCGAACCTTCCAAACACAATGGTGAGCTTAGATTTGCACCAACAAGCTCCTATATGAACCTGCAACAAAGAGCCTAAAAATGGAACCTCCCCAAATTTGGAATCTCTCTTCAGAAAAAGACTCTCCAATGGCACCCAACCCGCTTTGATACTATGTTAGAATTGGCTATGGATGCCAAGATCTATGGACCAAATGGAAAGCACATAGAGAGAGAGAGAGAGTATGACAAGAATAGACTGTATTCAATGTCAATGATATGATATGATTATTGATTGTTTACAATGAGAGAGACCCCTTGGTTACATAGCCAAGGTGAGAACATAGAAGGGCATAAGATAATGACAAGTGTCATAATCTTATGACATGAGACAACTATGAAAAGCTATCACTCCACCTAAGGTGGAGAGATAATCACATGATATGTCCACAAAAGGTGGAAGTGATAAAGTAATGACATGTCAAGTCCACCAAAAGTGGAAAATCTCCAACCTCCTATGTGGTCCCTAAGTAACTTAACTAAGGTGTAATTATGACCTAGGACAAGGTACAACACATTTAATTACACCAACAGTTACGGATAGCAAGAAGTAAGTATAATGCGCTTATTGATGAATATAATAAGACTCAGCAAAAGGCTGTTGAATTTGAAATAGAGCTAGCATTATGGAAACAAGTGGAAATATTAAGGTCTCAAGGACTAGCTAGTTCAATTCATATTGTAACCAGGGAGTGGATGATTGCTCATGAGAATATATTTTGGTTTTTTTGTAACCATTTCTTAAGGAAATGACCAATATAATCTGTCAAATGAAAATGTGACATGTGTACATCTCAGCTTGAAACTTTTTTTGCTCCCTTATTTTGAGTCTATCATCTCTCCAGTTGTAACATTTTACATGAATTATTAATGAAATTTGATCAATGATCTTTCATTAATCTTCTTTGTCATTATGCACTGATGTATGTTTTAATTTTGACTCTGGTTTAATGAAAAATTTAAAGTACTTTGATTAAAGCATGAATTCATATAAATGTTTAGTAGATCTGATAAGTAGTCATGGAGTTTGAGTATTGATGTGTGAATTGTAATTTGCAATAAAATTTCACTAAGATTATGGATTCCTAGAATTAAAATCACCTTATAGTTCATATTTTAATTGTGTTAAAAATAAAACTTGAACATGTACTCAGTGGTTCATCACTCAACTCAATGCTTAATAACATATTAACAATAGTATTAGTAGCATATACAACAATGAGCATCAGCAATCATTTAATGTGTATCTAGTAGTTGAAACCACTACTAGACTTTTTCTTCAAATGATAAAATAAATAAAACATATAATTGAACATCAACACATTAGTGAAGTCTGAATTTGACCTTTTTTATTGATTTTCACATGAAGGAATACAGAGAGGCATTGGAAATGCAAAATCTTGCTCAAAGACAACTCTGCACAAAGCTAGTTGGATCTTGGAAACTCATATTATCGTAGTCGTGCATCGCACTATGCTTGCAACAGTTTGGAATTATCATTGTTCTAGCCCGATGTTGGTGAAGCGAGGTTGTTTTATTCGCTTTCATGATTGAGGTGGAACATCGCCCGAATTCGTAGTCAATTTTGCATTCAAGTTAGCAATATTAAAGTTTGATGGAATCGAATGAGTTCACCATGTGGGTTTGCGAGAAACTTAAGTCCAATCCGTCCTTCACTTTCGCCCTCCATCTTTTGATGTTCTTTGTTGGCATGTTTGTTTCAAAAGCATCTGGAAAACCAAGCTCTGTGAAGTTCCTTATCTTTTCATCCACATTATTCATATTGTCTGCAGCCAAATGCAAATATTCCTTTGTTTCACGCATTCTCAAACACTTTTCAATGATAGATGACAATGTCATTGATGTAGCAAGTTGATTAGTAATTCCTTTTGATTTCAAAACATTGTCACTAGATTTGTAGACTGTTTGTTGAACTTAATTTGCATATTTCTCTAATGTCAGCACATTTTTGTTGTCCACTAACTATTTGTTGAGCTTCTTATAATGTTGTCTGATAGCATCAATCAATTGAAACATGTCACACAAATGATCAATCCTCTGCATTATTTCATCCCAGATCTTTTGTTTCATATTCCTCATTGTTTCTCTACAAAATGCAAATAACTTATTTTGACAAGACTTGATTTCATTTTTTGCTTCCATCAGCTTTTCCTCCAATCTTTCATTTATTTTTCTCTCTTTCTCCAATTTTTTTTCCCACTGTGCATTTACATTCGCAATGCTTAGTCTTAATTTTTCTGAGGTGGATTTTCCCTTACCATATTTCTTGTTGCTCTCATCTAGCCTTTGCTTTTGTTCATTCACTTCAATCTGATTTTGCTTATCCTCTTTCCTTGTTGATGTAGAGGCAGATTTTTTTATTTATTTTTCTAATTCATTGCTCTTGTTATCTTCTACTTTCCTCTTTGCTTTCTCATTTTCTAGGTCTTCCTGTAACTTTTCTATTTGAGTCTACAACAAGTTTTTCTCTCTATCTTTCTTTAGCAATGATGTGTGCACCAATTCATTGTTCTTCTTTGATACATTAATTTTGTCAATATTTTTGAGTCTAGAAAAATCTAATTGAATAATGTTCACCTGGAATTTAGATCAAGCCATCTGATTTGTTGGTTTGTTTTGAAATTTGGGAACAAGAATTGTGTACTCCATGATTTTTGTATTTGTGTCAAATGTGGGTAAAACCATGGTTGTTGCACACAGAGTAGAATTACAACATAAAAATATACAATAGAAAAGTCTACACAACTCTCTCATAATCTTCTCATAATAACTCCAGTGATGAATGGCTCCTCTTCTTAAATCCTCTGTCCATCTCAATTCTTCTCTCCCCATGATGCCGAGGGAACTCTTGAAGAATGGATCTTAGGGATAATTCCTTGAGTGACTTGTTGTTTGGCCTCCCTGGCCTATCACTTACTGTGACACCTATTTGAGCTAAAAACCTCCAAGATTGCAATTTCCCCTCTTTGGGGAAAAATAAAAACAAATCCCCCCATTTTTACATAATAATCCTTTAAAATCCTTAACAACTCCTTTAAAATCATTTAAATTTTGTTTTAAGCCCTTATTTTATCACTTCTCAGGCTATGGTTGTTTGGGTTTTATTGTTTTTGTTATTTAAAACCTAACAAATAACCATTAAAGGCTATTTAGTTAGGCCTCGGGCCTAACTAATGGGTATATTAAACCCGTACCACATATACTACAAATGTGTTGTGTGGTGCAACAGTGGAAAAACCTTTTGGCAAGTCGTCAGTTCTGGGGTCAACCCTACCAGCGATCCTTTAATAGTTGATTCTGAACTTCAAGGAAACAAAACAAACCATTCCTATATTTAGTAAATGCAAGCTATGTGACGTAACGATAGGGGATTTGGTTTGTATGCAAGTGGTTGGAGGTTTGAATCCCTCCCAACAATTTTACCAAATAGTTTTAACAAAAAACAAACACCACTGGAGGAGGGAGAGGCGCCACGTGGCACATTCTCATTGTGCCATGTGTCAAAGGTTGATTGGCTCAAAATGTCACGTCATCGTACAACCTATATGGTCTGCCATGTGTCAATCTGCAATTGATCCATGCCAATGTCTTGTTTGCTGAGTCAACATGCTAACATCATGTTGATGTCATTGTACAAATGCCACATGTCACGCTCTAGTTCTGCCACATCAACATGCTAACATCATGCTGACGTCATCATTTGTACCCTAGTCAACCTAGTCAGCAACAACTTTCACTAATGATATCTTCCACGTATGTGCTCCATTTTCAATGAAATGAGCATCATTAGGATCATCTTGATGATCTCTTCGTCTGGATGCCAATTTCGCTAAATTTTGAGATGATCATTTTTTCCCTTTTTAGACAGCCTCAAGTGCCTATTTGACCCAAACTTTGACTCATGATATCTTTTGCATACGAGCTCGGATTTCAATGAAACAAATATTGTCAAGATTGTCTCAATGAGCTCTTCGTCTAGATGTTGATTTCGTCAAATTTTGAGATGATCTTTTTTTCACCTTTCTAGATGGCCTCAAGTGCCTATTTGACCCAAACTTTGATTAGTCATAATTTGAGCATATGGACTCCTTTTGATCCCATTCAAATTGAGTTGGAATTAGGATTCTAAGCTCCATGCCATGGTGTCAACTTCCTGAGCATTGGAAGGGTATGTGCAGGATCATGATGGGCCAAAAAGTGGTGACATGATGGGTGTGTAGGGTATGTGGCTAACGACCTTTTTTTTACCCAAAATTGATGAAACAAAAATGGTTTTTAAAGAATATTCTTAGCTTTCCACCAATATAAATTATGCTTTACTTTGAATTTAATAAATAATTATTATTCATTTTCTATTTGAATTACGACTAAAGTCCTGATTGATAGGTTGATTGAAAAATATCTATAGCTTTCAAGCTATATCACATTTTTGAATTCCCAGAACATCGTCACATTCTATGGCATAAAAAATTTAGAATTTCATGAAGTTTGATAGAAATTTGGGAATTAATTCGGACATGCAAGTTTTTGTAAAATTTTTAAATTTATGGGCAAAAAGTTACTAATTAATTACTTGGAAAAAAATTACAAAAAATAATGCATCACATCGCAACATAAGTCCTCTAGCTATATCTAAAATCTTCTAAAAATATATTATCATTTTATTGTGTTTAGGGTGGTCAAATAGACACCTTATTTTTTCCTTGAAATTTAAGTACTACTACATTGAAATTTCAAATTTTCACCAAATAATTTTTTTAAAAAAAATAAACCTAATAGTTTAGAAACTACATTCAATTTTCTATAGATTCTATTCTTACATATTTTTGAAATAATATAGATAACTTATTCAAATTTTTACGTCAAGTTGCCTAACTCTGAATTTTTTGCCACTTAAGGGCCTGTTTTTCCATAATGATCCTACACATACCCAGAGAAAAATTTATTTTTTGAGGTTTATAGATCCTCTTGGATCAATTTATGATATAAATAATAAAGTATAAACATGTGTTTTAAAGTTCTTTTAAACTTTAATGCACTAGGATTGACATCAAGGCCAAGGGGCCAGTAACTTAATGTTGCAAAGGACTTAATAAAATGAATAATGATACCGAGAATAGGGGGAGAAGGTCAACGACAAGTTAGAAATCAATAACATTTCAGTAAACCTTAACAAGAGTGACAACTTTTAGTGTTTATAATGTTTTTTGTCAATTTGATGGAAACTTTCTTTTTTCATTTGTATTTCTTTATGTTTTACTTTAAAATTTGCATGCAATTATTTCATAAATAGATAATACTTAATTTCCTAAAGGAAAAAAAAATTGATTTGAATAGATTCATAGACACTAAACTCATAAAATAACTCTTTACTATAAATGAATAACAAAGAATAACACAACACAACCATTTATTTTATTACAGCTGAATTACAATGTCACATTATTACATATGTTTTTAAAGATGAGTAGATGTAGAGCAGGCAAGCTCTTGTTTTGTATAAATAACATATGTCACTTTACATAGACACAATTTATTCCAAATTGTTTCTCATGACAATGGATTAGAAATTGATTCCAATTTCCAAGCTTTTGTTTGTGACAACATAATACAAATGTGAGACTAGAAATAAATGCATGATTCCAAGCTTCTATTGGTGACAATGTAATACAAATGTGGCTCTAAAAATAAATGCAAGGGATTCAGCTAGCCAACCATGTTGGGGAAAAGGGGGTTGTGAAGATACAAAATGTACTTATCCCCTTTGAGAACCAGAGTCATGCAAAACATGAGGGGTTGTAAAATTGCTCCCATCTTCTACCTGCAACTTCCATGCTTTGGGATAGCACTTATCTCCATCAAAGCTCCTCATCTTCGTTCAAAACTTGTCTGAGAAGTTAGGTCAACCAAATCAACTTCTTTCTAATTCCACCCATTCTAAACTTGAAGGAAATTGTTCTTTTACTCTATAACTACATAATTGGAGGCAGGAGAATTTAGAGTATCCCCAATAATACCACACCATGTTCTTCTTGAATCCTTATTAACCTTAAAAACTCAAAACCCTTATGACACTATCCACTATCACTATCCCTATTTATGGGCCACCAGTGCCACTACCAACTTGATTTGCACAAACGAAAAAACTAACTTAATCAATTCGTGTAACTTAAGCCTTACATGTACAATTAAAATGTTTAATTTGATTGGCGTTTGGCTACATGCAAACTATACCTCAAGTTGACATGTCAAAATTTCCAATGCCGCTCAAACGATATGAAATCATTACAAATCTTGTTTCATTAAAGCTATGAGTTGTCCAAGACTCTAATCAATCACTTTGGATGTTCATATGGTATTAATTTCCACCTACAATACGACTACCACACTTTCTTCAAAAAGATTGAGAATTTCAATAAATGAAATGTGGTATGTCAAGGCATTGAAAAGAGAGAGTGAGCGATGAGCGATGAGCCTTAATCTTGCCACATGGCTACATCTAATAGTTCTAGTGTTATTATGGAGGTTTCAATTTACAAGTCTAGTGCTTCAGAGATTTACTTCTGGAATGCAACTACAGTCGTCCATCAAAAATTCATCAAACAATTGTGGTTATATTGATTTGCATTGACATCTAGCTACAAATATGGAATATCCTTCACACATATTTCCTTCATTACTTTGTTCCAGGAATTGTATTATAAATTATTTTATAAGGTTGATAATTCAACCTTGTTTGGCCTTTACATCCTTTATGTAAAATGTTCTTAAGTTTTTAAGCCCCGGTCCTATGTTCTTCCTAGGTGGTCCCTCTTTTAATACAAACTTTATGCATGTGCATTTTTCTGCCACTTAAGTTCTTCTATTGCTCATCGTCAAAATCCTTCAACCCATCGTGTTCAATACCATGATGAGTGATGAGCCTTGATCTCGCCACGTGTCTGCATCTAATGGTTCTAGTGTTATTCTGGAGTTTTCAATTCACAAGTCTAGTGCTCCAGAGATTTGCTTCCAAAATGCAACTACAACCATCCATCGAAAATTCATCGAACGATCGTGGTTATATTGATTTGCACTGACATTTTGCCACTAATTTTTTTTTATTAGTTTGAGATTATGTTTAATTCACCAAATTTTTTTCTTATTCATTTGAAAATAGGTTTAATTCGCCAATGAATTATTTTTTTGGTCTGAAAAAAGTTTTAATCACCAGCAAAATTGTTTTTTCCATTTTGAAAACAAGTTTAATTAGCCAATGGAAATATTTTCTAGGTTTGAAAATAGATTTTAATCACCAATGAAAATATTTTATTGGTTTAAAAAAATTGCAATTCACCAAGATTTTCCATAGACTTCTAGCGATTAGAAAAGATTTGTGAGTTGAGAGTTTTTTTGCTCGAAAGACGAAAACAATTCGCCACTAAAATTAATATTTTTATCAGGAAGTATACAAGATTTTCCAGGATTTTACACCTTTGCCGAGGGGGGGTTTCTTAAAGTTATCCCTGATGTTGATATTTGTGTATTTATATCATTTCTCATTTAGTTTTATATTCATTTTCATAAAATGGTATAATATAGTTACATATTGACAAGCAATACAATTTTGTGTAAAGGCTCATTCTAATAGTATTTAGTTACTACATGTTATCAATAGTTTTGCACCCTGCTGAATGCAGTATTCAGCAAACTACTGAAACATGGAAACCTCTTTTAGATGTGGGTGATCTTACACGAAAGAGGAATCTCTAGAGTGAGTTGGTTCTCTGAATGATGAATTCTATTCTAGAACAACTTCTGAGGAAAGGGATGAAGAATAACTGAACATAAAAACTTATTTCTAAAAGATGATTCACCAAACTTATAAGAATTCAGACCTAGCCACTCATAACAACTTCTCTATTGTAGTAATCCTCACAATCTCATTGGCACATATCCCATCAGTGATTCGCATGAAGATCTGGAAAAACAAATACAACATGCAACCTTAAACATGTAATTCTGAAACACCACCTATAACAGCAAGACATAAAAGGATTTCAATTTGAAAACACAAGTACATCAGATTGCCATTATTAAATTTGAGACAGAAAATAAGGAGGAATTTTCTACTCTATTAAAACTGGAAGAGTGTCAGTTTATCCAAACTGAGTATCAAAAGGTTTACAAGATCCCCGAAATGAGTAAGGGCAAGAAACTCTAATCTAAACTGTTGAGAATGGAGAGTTGAAAGATTAAATCTATCAAAAGAACTCTCAAGGAAACCCTAATCCGAGCTCAGAAAAAGCTCCAGGAAAAAAGGCTTCAAACAAACTCAAAAAACTGCTTAAAAGCAGGAAAAAGCACAATGATTTTATGATGAACCTGTCAAGCCTCTAAAAATAGGCTAAATCTGCTTTTAAAAGCAAAAAAACACCTTATCTCTCCAAGATAAATCTGGAATCCAACCAAGAGGAAAGGTCAATAAAAGATCTGCTAAAAATAGCAAGAAAACATAAAGCAACTTATAGAATATCGCTTTTATGCTTCTGCTTTACAAGATGCAGATTTTTACAATTTTCCTTATTTTTGCAAATCAAAGATTTGGAAATCTTTTGCAAAAAGAAAGAACTCCTTGGGTAAATGCACGAAGTTGAGTCCACGAAACGTGGAAGTTTTTTGCCTTAGCCAAAAAAATGAAATCGGCATCAGAGAAACGGGATCCCGATTTAATAAACGGGATCCCGATTTTTAAAAAGCGGGATCCCGTTACAGTTCGGGATCCCGAGCCTAAGACCAAACGGGATCCCGCTTTTTAAAAATCGGGATCCCGTTTCCCGTCGGACTCCGAACCAACGAGGGCGGAACGGGATCCTGATTTTTAATAAACGGGATCCCGATTTGTAAAATACGGGATCCCGATTTATACAGAACGGGATCCCGAGTTATATAAATCGGGATCCCGTTTTATACTGTTATTTATTTTTTTTTAAAACAACAGTTTTCATTTCTGCGGACGGGACCCCGAGTTGCCTGGCGACAGCGACATCAACACCAGCTACAGGTACGCCACTTCTTCACTTTTTTTAATTTGAATTGAAATTTTAAAAGAAATACGTTAATTTACATGCTTTTTTTTCAATTTATGTCATATTTTAATCATTTTTTTAATTGTTATATTATAATTCAATAGTTGTCAAATTAGATGAAAATTTGCAATAAAATTTAAACGTTTTTTTATAAAATTGAGAAAAAAAAACATTGAATTGTGTGTTAGAAACAAATTTTAACTTTTAAATCTTAAATTGATCGATTAAACCCAAAAAAAATTGATTTTAAAAACCCTAATTCAAACAAAACAAAAAAATTCGCATTTCAAAACCCTAGAGATCGAAATGATATAAAACATCGCATTTACAAATCCAAATCGAACTTTTTGAAACCATAAATTCAAATCAAACGAAAAAAATTGAATTTGAAAACCCTAGTTCGAATTGAAACGAAAAAAATTCATTAAAAACCCTAATTGTTTAAAACTGAAACCCTAAATTGAATTGGAACAAAAAAAATTGTTAAAACCCTAAGTTTGTTATAACTTGATAAGTCTCGCAAGCTTGAATAAATTTTCTTATTTTATTTATATTTTTGACCAAAAATGGTTGTCACTACTAATAATAGACTTATCTACTCTCAAATGACATGCTAATATATAATTACGCTTCTCCTTGATCAATTCTCCCTCATTGAGCTTCTAAGAATTCATAAATAACTACCCGTAAAAATAACATCTAATTTTGAATAAAATAATCAAGTCACTTCTATCTATATTTACTAGTTCATTAAATTCTTTCCATGCCTCCATATATTTAGGCCTAGCTTCATACAAATGTTTCAACTCTTCAAATCCAACTACCTCTATTATCATCTCTATTAACAAATTTTGTCTCCTACTTATTACATCAACTACCTTATTTGAATTTCCACTTCTATGCTATAGTGCAAAAGTATAACAACACTTATCATGCATTTGCTATGTACTATTGTTATGGTGATGTTCTATTTTTAACAATATGTTGATTGTGTTTTATTGAGTTTTGTCCATGGTAATTTTCTAGGTAGTATAAAAATTAAAAAAGTGCACTCATTTCATTTCGTATGTAACCCTCTAGATGGGTTGAGTGGATGAATAAGGGGAAGAGTAATCAAATTCTCATTCAATAGGGTTTGAAGCACATAAGCTAGAGTTCCACTCAATTTTGTAAATCTCCTAGTTGTTTGATGCTTAAAAGAAACAACTTAGAAGTAGTATGAATATGATTAGTGTTATTTTAGATTCTTTCTTATGATTACCCTTTTTAACTTGGAAGGGTAAGAAGGTATAGAATTTATATGTGAGGACACACATTTCAAACCATTAGAAATAAGTAATTTGTTTTTTTCATCTTTGACATGAGCACAAAAATTCATGAAAGAAGCATAATTGTAAAAAAAATCACTATCACATATATAGTGGATAGTAAACCCTTATAAAAAAATCCCTTGCAATTTGTAATTAGGAAGTTGATGTTTCATTTTAGCACAAAGTAATTTAAATCAAACATAGATAATCATCAATATGCTCATTAGATCCTTGGGAACACTCTAATAAATTTGAAACAATAGGTTTGAAGTCCATAATCTTGTGGAAATGGCCAAGCAATGTTGTAGCTCTAATTGATCAAAATAATGAATGGAGCCAAGAGGCAATGAGTAGAACCACTGAATAACATAGACACAGAGTGAGAAAATAAATTAGCCAAGGATAACTTCTACACTAGTGCATCTAGAGTAGAGGTGGGGATGGTGATAGTAGTAGTAGCATGGGTGACAATGGAATGACCATAAAGGCAATGAGAAATAAGAGGAAATGATACAACATAGACAAATTATAAACAACACTTTAAGGTGAGGAAGGTCAAACATTAACACAATTAGAGGAGGGGATAACACTAGGAGTAGAGCACTAGTAGGCACACAAGAAGGAATGGAACTAGTGGGATTAGAGATAAGTGGTTCACTTGTAGACGAAGAGGTGGAAATGGTACTAGAGGAACATAAGAGATGGGGGTCACACTAGAAGTGACAACAAGAGATGTAGGCATTATGAGAGGATCTACCTCAAGATGAGAGGATGAAGGGAAAATGAAAGAGCAAGATTGAGTGGGTTGCAATGAGAAGATGCACCTTGCAAAAAAGAAGAGGTGATCATAGTACCAATGTCATGAAGAATCTATGTATGTAAAGAGCTTTGAGCAACCAATTATAAACAAATGTAGATAATTATGTTGAAGAAGTGACATTAACAAGCTCTCCAACAAGTAATTTTTTACTAAAAAAAAGATTTTACTTATCCACATGTATATCATGATTATAATTAGATAACTCATTATAGTTAACCTTAATGAACCTTAATAAAAATCTCTTTATTGACAAAAATAATAAACGATTTAAAAATTTCATTACCTTATGCCATGTAATTGTTTCCTAGGATCTTGCAACATGTAGATCCCCTTAAGCTATCCTATTACCTTAAACCCTAAACTCTAAAGTCTAAACCCTAAACCCTAAAGCCATCATTTTTTCTTTAAAGGCTCTTAATGAAATTTGGTTTCCTTCGGCAACTTCACCAAATTTTATTCATTTGAGCCATGCCATTTTCTCCTAGGACCTCACTAGACGTAAATCCCCTTAAGCCATCATGTCACCCTAAATCGTAATTCAATTTTCTTAAGGGGTTGACAATATGACATTTCTTAAGGGGATTAAAGAAGTTCTTAAAATTTGGTGATCAAAGTTGCCCAAGGCCCAACCAAATTTAACAATAATAAGATCCTGCAAGATTATACAATATCAATTTAATTAATTGTATTTTCATTCAAATAACATGTGCCTTAGACATATAAATGAGGCTTACATATAATTTTATCATTTGTATTCAATTATTTAAGGCCATTTATATTGAATGGTTTAACTTGGTATTTCCTAAACATGTATCTTACATCTTGAAATTACAAATATAATGCAGGTTCACTCATATCTTGAAGATCTCATGGATCCATTCAATAATATTCGCAATCCACCTCCACGCCATCCATCTCCAACACCTTCACCTCCACCTCCGCCCACTCCGCCCACTCCACCTCGTAACCCCCCACCTCCACCACTGAAATCAATGAGCATGCTCGCCAGGTGTTAATAATAAATCAACAGCCTGCTTAGAAATCCATCCAAGATCAAAATTAACATTATTCAAAATGAAGAATGTGTCGCACTTCCCGCGGGAGGATGTTTGCATCTAGGTAAAACCCTTGTTGATGTTGTCGTGGCTATGGATGGATCAGATGAGCATCAACAATGGCTAGAGGAGAGGGAGAACTCAATTTTGAAAAGGAAAACACAAAGAAATGAATATCTATGCAGTAGAGAGCCATAATAGTTTATAAATTAAAACAATGATCTTGAATAGTTATGAATTTATAAATTTGGTGAACGATGGATATTTTGTGTGATGAATTTATAAATTTGGTTCCAAATGGATATTTTTAGTGACATGAATTTATGATTTTGGTTGTATATGGATATTTTTAGTGACATGGATTTGTGAAGTTGGTGGAATTTATGAACTTATAATGAATAGTATATAATAGTATATATTTAATGACTATCTATTAGATCATGATTTCTCCTGCTGAAAAATTGTGTGTGTTAAAGACATAAAATGAGATTTTGTGAATGTTTCAAGTTTATTGTTTAGTATGTATGTGCATGTATTAAAAATTTGCATAATAGTTCTTAAATTTTGAAATTTGTATATGTATGTATGTATAGTTTAGTTTAATGATTTGTACGCATGCAAATTATGTATCATATTTTTTATTTTAAATGTACATGTACATAGATTTAATTTTTAATTTTGTATGGACATGCTCTTGAGTTGAACAATCAATGTATATATATGTGCATTTCAATTAAATATATGAGCTTAATATATATACATTGCTCATCCTATTTCAATTAAATATATGATCTTAATTTTTGTATGCGCATGGGTCCTATTTTGTATGATTTTAAATGCAGGTGCACATTATATCAAGCATATATCATGGATGATTTTAACATTGATGATATCATCAATCCACCACCTGAGCCACAGCCAGATCCACCTCCCTCCCCCCCTCGACCTCCCTCCCCACCTCCACCTCCACCTCCACCTCCACCTCCACCTCCACCTCCACCTTATATGCCACCTCCACCACCTATGGCATCTGATGAGTCTCGCTTGAGAGCACGTATAAATGATCAAGTTGCATCCTTATAGACACAAATCAATGCTATGCAGAGTCAAGCATTGATTGCACCACATGTGAGATGTTTTGCATCTGTAATGCAAAACGTTGTTGATTCCATTAGGATGATCGATTCTGATCTTGATAGACATCGACGAGAGAGAGAACAAATGAGACAATTTTATTCTGATGGTCTCTCTTATAAACAAATATTAGACCTTAAAATAACAAAATCCCATCTAGCCCCCTACTTTCTTGACCCCGTTACCCGACAACCCATTCCACCCAACAAATCTAGAATATCCATGAGGTGGTGCGTACATCCACAGATGATTGCACATTTTTGGGATCGATGGTATATGGTTTTTGATAGTCCCCCACATGCTAATTGGGAGTGCCCATTGTATTTTTTGAGAAAACTGTATGTAGAGTTTGTTTTGGGGCAAAAGCCTAATTATTTTTATTTTAGATCATTTCAGGTGTTGGTGGCAAAGATGCCACACCGTGATTAGGGGCAAGGATTTATCCTCGACTTCGCATGCACAACCCCTTGTTGTTGCTCCCGGTCCTCCCATTCCTAGACCTGTACATCATCAAGCTCTGGTATCAACATTAGGTTCCCTTAGTACACTCGCAGGAGACCTTGATCAGCACGCTTCTGCGATAGCGAGTGGGGAGCATAGAGACGATGATGATGATGGAGGAGGTTTTTATGGAGCTGGTCCGAAAGTACTACCTGTGAGTGTCGGTAATCTCATTCCCCATATATGTACCTAGTTGTCATCAAGGTGTTATGGACTGATCGTGCTACACCTAGTTCGTGGACGGGAGATTCTGGTGGTTCATCCGTCGCATCGCTCATTTGTAGAGTTCCTCGTGAGCGTAACATCACCCTCGAGGACACTACTTAATAATGTATAAATATGCATCTAGATGTACTCTAACTCATTTTATAATAATATTTTTTTATGGTTGTATATATCAAAGAAAAGTTTGTAAATACATCTTAACAATCAATTTTTTGGTGTACGTATGACACTTTCGATGCAAGGGCAATCATCCTGCATCTACGAAAGTACATATATCGACAATAATTCCACATACTTAAGTAAACTCCTTATGGGGTATTTTTGATTTCATTTTTTAAAATTATATATGAAATCATAAATTATTTAACTTGAGTTTTTAAATTTATAATTGAATCACATATATGTTTCAAATATTTATGTTGGTTTAGGTGAGTCAATCGGCATCCATCACACATTCCTCCCAGGGATTGTCAAGCACCTCCACCATCGGTTTTATTATAGATCATGTATGTGTACATTCATATTGTAAATTTGTTTAAAGTTTACATTATATAGTTACAATTTTATGAGTTTTGAATTCACTAGATATATGAAACGATGCATGTACACTCCTTGTAAATATTATAAGCATTAAATGTCTATGTACATGTGTATGTCTAGGTTGGATACCACAATAAGAATGGGCATTGGGAAAACATTTGATAGTTGCAGCCACTGCGAGGCCACTGATTTCCGTGTTGTTTACAAAACTTTAAAAAATGCAAACTTGAATATATATGTATATATTAACCTAATTGAATTGTACATGCTTTAATTTTGATCTCAGAGGACTTTTGTTGGTGCAATTTCAGCCCTAACCTGCATATTACACCACCGTGGAGGACATGTAGAGCAGGTTTTAGATCAAATGGTAATTTAATTTTTTTATTATATTTAAAGTGAATTATAAATTTTAAATTGAATATATACATATTAATATGATATTTTCACATATTCTTTTTCTTTTATAGCATGAGACACATCATGTAGTTGAGCATGTACAGACAGGTCCTGGAGAAGAGCCTAGTGCACAACCTTAGAATACGGTATGTAATTAAAATATGATAAATTCTGAATTAAATTGAATAAAAAAATAATAATTGTAGAGTTGTACATCTAATTTCGAATTTCTTTGTCTTGTTTATGTAGACTGATTTAGAGAATTTAGAGGTTTCTTTAGGCTCACCAGAGCATCCAGATTTAGAGATGGTGGTAATTTAATTTTATGATCGATTATAAATAAAATTGTCATTAAATTATTTTTTATTGTCTTACATCTAATTTCATCTTTCTCTTATGTACAGAGTGTTTCAGGTCATCCACATAGTCCCCATGGTGTGAAGACGTCTCTTGATTATAGAGACAGTACATGACCTACAAACATGTGATTTTATGTGTTTTATATTTCTTGTAACTTATCATGTACTCTGTTGGACTTTATTTCATGTGTGCTTAATATATTGGTTTCATACACTTAATATGTTACATAAATTATGGACTTTATTATTGTTTGAAATTTTAATTTACGCATGTACATTTATGCATTTTATGTTCATAGTGAAGACATTAATATAGGACATTAATGTGAAATTTACTGACTTGACTTCATAATTGTAGAATAATTTTAGGTTTAATCTTCTTTTCAATGAACAAGAAGATATTTTCCTTCTAATGTATTAATTTTAATTTTATGAGAGAAAATTTATGTGGATTTACCTACTTATTTAGTTCTATAAATTGAATTTTACCTCATTGTTGGTGCACTTGGAATTGCTCTAAACTCTTAAGCAAATAAAATTCTTTATAGTGAAAAAATCTAACAAGATATTGATATAATTAGCTAATGTACATATTTATAAAATGACACCATTAGTTTCTCACTAGTAATGGAAAAAAGTGTTCCTACTAAAAATTAAGGAAAGAGGTAATCATTAGGAAAAATATAAATTATGATAACATAAGAATGTGTATATGTAAAACAATTGTAACCATTAGGTGATGAATACGTAGTGTACACACATGATAAATTTAAAAAATGATGAATATGGAGCTCAATCCAACGGAAAATTAATTTCATCATTGTTTGCCCCATTTAGAATATCATGATTGTGTGTCGTGTATGAAAAATGAATAAAAGTCTTGTCTCCATGTGTCAATAACAAGAAAAATAAATAGAATATCACATAAATTATGATAACATAAGAATGTGTATATGTAAAACAATTGTAACCATTAAGTGATGAATACGCAGTGTACACACATGATAAATTTTAAAAATGATGAATATGAAGCTCAATCCAAAGGAAAATTAATTTCATCATTGTTTCCCCCATTTAGAATATCATGATTGTGTGTTGTGTAAGAAAAATGAATAAAAGTATTGTCTCCATGTGTCAATAACAAGAAAAAAAAAGAATATCACATAAACTATGTACATAAGAAATAGAAATATGACCCACCAAATTTTCTCTGTGAATTAAGGTTAGGGTTATAGGATAAAAATTTGGGTAAAGGTTAGGATTAGGAGACAACTAGAGTTAGGGTTAGGTTTCAATTAGGGTAAGATACAACAAGGCTTAGGGATAGGATTAATTTTAGGACAGGGTAAGGGTTCATCTAACACTAATTTATAAGTTGTCAAAACAAATAATGACGTCTTAAGGGGGTGTCTAAAGGGGTCATAATAGAACGTCTTAAGGGGATGTCTTAAGGGTTAGAATATGTCTTAAGGGGATGTCTAAAGGGGTCATAATAGAATGTGTTAATTAAGGGGATGTCTTACGGGGTCTTAAGGGGATGTCTAAGGGGGTCATAATATAACATGTTAATTAAGGGGATGTCTAAAAGGGTCATAATAGAATGTCTTAAGGGGATGTCTTAAGGGGTTATAATATGTCTTAAGGGGATGTCTAAAGGGGTCATAATAGAATGTGTTAATTAAGGGAATGTCTTAAGGGTCATAATAGAATGTGTTAATTAAGGGATGTCTTAAGGGGTCTTAAGGATGTCTAGCAATAATAATATAACATGTTAATTAAGGGACAAGTCTAAAAAGGGTCATAATAGAACGTCTTAAGGGGATGTCTTAAGGGGTTATAATATGTCTTAAGGGTATGTCTAAAGGGTTCATAATAGAATGTGTTAATTAAGGGGATGTCTTAAGGGGATGTCTAAAGGGGTCATAATAGAATGTGTTAATTAAGGGGATGTCTTAAGGGGATGTCTAAAGGGGTCATAATAGAACATGTTATTTAAGGGGACGTCTAAATGGGTCATAATAGAACATCTTAAGGGGATGTCTTAAGGAGTTAGAATATGTCTTAAGGGGATGTCTAAAGGGGTCATAATAGAATGTGTTAATTAAGGGGATGTCTTAAGGGGTCTTAAGGGGATGTCTAAAGGGGTTATAATACAACATGTTAATTAAGGGGATGTATAAAAGGGTCATAATAGAACAATAATGTATGCATGATATTTAGTGCATTATAGAATTAGACATAAAGTTTCAAAGTAGGAAAACATGCACATTTAACAAAAAAAATATATAGAATATATATTTGATACATAGAAGTACACAGAGTATGTTTAGTTCTATAAGTATGTATGTACATATATGTCATCTCAAAACAATGTTTACAAAATTTAGATATGCAATCTCAAGAAAATCTCAAACTCGTGCCTAGAATGTAATAGGTCTTCACACCACCTGATATATAAAAGGTACAAGCAATATCAATGAAATCATCAAAACATACATATTTTAATTTATATAAAACTATCTATATGTACATAACTCAAGTACCTGCATTTAAAAGTATTCGAGGTTGAATGCAGGCATCCTCTCCTTTTGTTTTAAAGTATGAGATCAATGCAATGATGGCTTTAGGATACAAAAAATGACAACAAATCAATTTTAACTATTTATGTCCAAGCAATATCAATATGTAATAAAAACATGTATTTAAATATAGTTTAACTAATAATTACCTGTTTTTACCAAGTATTCCATGTTGTCTAGGTTGAATTTGCATAGACTAGATCCTTTTTGTGATTATGCCTTAAGGATATATAAAAGAACAGTTTAAATCAATTTCAACTAATAACACACTTGACCAATGTCGAAACATGTATTTAATGTATTTAAAAGGACAAAATAAAACCCAAACTATATTTACCTGTATTTACTTAGTCCATTGTACCATCTGCATCCTCTCTTTTTTGCAATGCATCTATGATTGCCTCATGCTCTTCCATAGAAATTAACCATAGTAATTTTTTTGAAGGTCTTCCATGATAGCGCTCTAGTTTTATATTTGTTGCCACCACCAAATGTGAATAATGCATAATCTTTTATGTGTTTCATAGTCTTCGAATGCAGGTAGACCATTCTTTCTTTCTCATTTCGTGAGCTATGCCAACAACCACCACCGATCCTATTGGAAAAACATGTTCAAAACCACCATCAAATAACTTCTCAAAATTTACTTAAGGATCAAAGACTTGTTCTAAAAAACTGCTTATGAGATCTTAAAACTTGTTATCAAAATTTGCTTAAGGAGGTGTCTTAAGGATCACTGCACTGCTGGATAATGAAAGCCATCATCATCTTCTCAGGTGTTAACAACTTATGTTTAGTTTCCACAATAACGAGCTGAACCAATATTTCGCTTTGCTCTTCATTCCCCTCGCAATAACTGCATACATGTCCCTCGGCCAACAAAATTGATTTAATAACTTGCATATCCATATAACTAATTTAGTATTAAAAATAACTTAATAAAGCAAGAAATAAAATGAAATAAATTAAATTTAAAAATTACCTTCTACAAGGTCCAAACACGATCATAATCTTCGTGATGCAAACAATTGATCATTTTCTTCAATAGTTCTTTCATATTGATCATGTGCCTGCGCTTGTGTCAACGATCTTTGCTCCCACTGTTCAACCAATTATGTATTTTCACATGCTTCCCAATCTCCTGAGATACAAAACTGGAAAAAAAATGCAACCTCCCTTGTCCAAATATCCATGTGCTTGTTGTCACACTCTTAAATGAATTCCATTTAGTAGATCCACTAATTGTCTCAATAATCAACTCTTAGATACAATGTTTTCTTCTTCCACCAACCAAAAGAACGATGAACCGTAGAGAGAATCAATTCTAACCAAAGTGATAATTTTCATGCAACTAACCACAACTTCAAGCGTGCATTTTAAATTTTATCAATCCTCAATTTTAATTGTTCTCTAGCAAGAATTTTTTTGACACATGCACTAGCTCCATCATATTCTCCTTTACCATGCCTAGCTTCAAAAAACTCCATATATATTGGACATTAAGTTCCTTGTGAACCCTACTTAACCAATAGAACATTCTAGCATTTTTGAACTACCCCGTACAATTATCTGACCATATGAGGTGTTCTTCATATGGATTCCTCTTTCTCTTAAATTTCTATAAAATATACTAAAACAATATCAACAAACTCCATGAATGTAAACTCCATTGTCAAATAAAAAATGATACTCCCTCAAAACTTTTCTATCATCCTCAGTGCTATCATCTGGATGTCTATAAACAATATGGACAAACATAGCTACTTGCACTGAATTATAATATTGAGATTGAATTTCCTCTTGCGGAGCGAGAGTATAATTCTCCGCAAAATCAACCACTGAAAGTATAGCACCAATTGGAAATGTGTTTCTACATGCGCGAAATTGGCCATCAAGCCATCGAGCATGTTCAGAGTGCATAACATATTTTGGTACAATTTTATTATTAAATTCACCCATAAATGCATGCACAGTAACTTTTTCTGTAACTAAATCACACAACTTTCCTTCTATTTTTCCATCTTTTAAAGAATTAACATTCCTAAATCTTTTGACATCTACTAATTGTTGTCCAAAATCATGATCAACACTTTCATGCAAACAATTTCTTAAAATGAAATATTTCCAGCTTTACCGCATTGTCCGTGAATACAAGAACTTAAATAAAATAATCTATCATTATATTTTTCAATAAAACAAACCCGGAATAAACTCTCTTTATTGATCTCGTGGCATATCAATACCTCAGATTCCCTCAGATAATCATGTTAGAATGCAAGGTACAACGATATATCTAAAAACATCATACAAATAATCTAAATTGAACATGTATTTTACAACAACAAGATATTCAAGCTTATTAATTCTTACATACCGTATTTAGCATTCTTCAAAAAGACCTTTGATCTATTTTAATATTACCAGGTAACACTAAATCACCACAAATTTTTTTATAAAATTCAGTTTGTGTTGTATCTAATAGGTGTTTTGGGTGAGGATTGCAAACTTTGGACCCCACCTTTAATTTTAAAACATCTCTAGCATTAGATGAAACCCTAGTATTATCATGCCAAAATTTTTCGATCAAAGATTTAATTTCAACACTCAATTTTATATCAGACCTTGGTAGTCGTCCACTGAAACTCCAACATTGATTGATAGGGTCATTTTCTATACTTTCTCTTCTTTTTGCTGCTCTTAGTAATGTTTTAGGATGCATTTTAAAACTTCACTAATATTGCTTACCATTCTTTTATTCAAAGTTGTTTTATTGACTATAGCAGTAGTTATAGCTCTTCTTGTCAAGGCTTTTTATCTCAGATCGTACTATTTTTTCTAATAGATCAATGGTACTAGCACCAAAGAGACATAGCATGTTTTAATGATTGATCTTTTCTTTGCCTAACATAAAAGCTCTAACCTTTTCATTATTTCCTCATTTTGGACTTAACAATCGCATCAATAGCTGACACATTGAAATGCAATATTTCTACTGCATAAAAGAATTCGTGGTATATCTCTATTCTATGCCTTATTTGCCTCCAAGAAATTTTGATCAGATGATTACTAAAACACCACTTCCAATTTTAAAATAAAGCATTTTCATTTAAATTCAACATCACACTTAAATTTTCATCTTCATTTTCATCACAAAATGCTTTTCATTTTCATTTCATTTTCATCAACAAACGGTTTTCATTTTCATTTTCATTTCATCAAAAATATAGGTTTTGTTTTCTATTTTCGCAAAATGATCATTTTGATTTTCATTTGCAACAAAAGATTTTTCTTTTTTGTTTTCAACAAATTCTATAAAAGTTTCATTTCTTTGAATATAGTCAATGTCAACATCATTATATCCAACTTCTTGTAAATCTTCTACAAACAAATTTACCATGTCACTAACATGTGGATTTGAAGACGTACCTGGATTTGTGTATATTGAAACATTCTCCATAGCATTCAAAGAGGGATTTGAAGACATAGTAGAACTTGTTTGTATAATCATATTCTTCTCCAAATTGACTCCTTGCAAATTAGCTTCATGTACAACTATGGTATCTTCAATGTTTTCATCTTCAATAGTTGTTGAATTGGTTGTTCCACCATCGTTCATTGATTTTATTCTCATTCTTCTTTCTCTTTGTCGTTGTCTCTCTTTTTCTTTATTTGCTTCAACTTCTTGAGGAGTCAATGTCTTTTTTCTCTTATTACGAAATTTATCTCCCATAATTATAAAATTCTCAAGGACAGATGAATGTTAATAGTGAAATACTTCAAAATATTGAATCCAAATTGGAAGTTGAGTACCTATTACGCCAAAATTCTTCTTCTTGTGTTCCTCAAAACAAATAGAAAACTACCACAATTCCACTTTAAAAATTGTTCTCTTTATGCTTCATTTGAAAAATTCAATCCATATTGCAAATTTCACTTCAAAAATGGTGTAGATGATGCTCCCTTTGATAAAATCAACAAAAAATCAAATTGACCACCTGTAAATACAATAACATATGAAAAATAATTGATTTTCGGTGCTCTCGGCCGTACATGTCAAGTTGCAAAGTTGCAGAGTTGACAGTAATTGTCAACAGTGTTTTTAAATAATATAAAACGGGATCTCGTCTATAAAACGCGATCCCGTTTATAATAAAACGGGATCCCGATTACTAAACGGAATCCCGTCTACTAATAAACAGGATCCCGCTCCATAATCGGGATCCCGTTTATTAAAACTGACTCTGCGAGCCGTTGTGAAGGTAACGGGATCCCGTGTTATAAACGGGATCCCGTTACATTTTCAATGGTCGAAAACGAAACGGGATCCCGATTGTAACACGGGATCCCGTTTATTACTGAACGGGATCTCGTGTTATAATCGGGATCCCGTTTTTTGAAATTTGAATTTGGTTTTGCATTGTGGGCAGGTTTTTGCCAAGGTTTTAGGTTCGGGAATAGCTTTGGAAGTCCGAACCTAAGCCTTCAACCTGGTTTGACCTGCAAATTGTAAGCCTTAACAATGTTAAAGCAAAATATCGACTTTGGACATATGGCTGACGACCTTTTTTTGAAAATTTTCTGACAAAATGAAAACCCATTTTAGATCAAACAATGCAGATTCTAAATATATAATTTGTTTTGCAATTGAATTATTTCTTGTATTTTTCAATTAATTTCTAATAAAATTGGTCCATAAACTTTAAATATCAGAGTTTTTTACTATTTGAATAACTTTTGATCAACATAACATTTTGACAAACGGATTGCAAGAGAGCAAACTTCAGACAATTCTTTTCAATTTGAAAAAAAAAAAGTCAAAAAATGATAAGTTTAGGTCATCTTATGCATGTCGCACAGGACGATTTTTCAAAACAACAAATCTGCCTAATAAAAATCACCAAATAAAAAAAATATTCAATAAAAAATTATAAAAAAATATCAAGAGCAAGGTTCAGTGAGTCATAAAACTTTTCCCAAAAGGATTTAGAAAAATACGATAATTTAAGTCAAAATATGGATGTCGTACACGTGCATGGTATGGTACAAAAAATGACTTTTAAACAGTGGTTTTTTGAAATGCCTTATTGAAACTCAATTTGTACAATCTGGATATTGAAATAAATTACATATTTGGAAACTAGACTCCGAGCACTACATTTTATGATTAGTGACTTTTTTAAAGATTTCATCTCTAAGTGCTTTAAATTTTAAGGTCAAATGTGTCAAATACTGAAAATCAGGGAAAACACTTCCACTTTTTGGCCAAAAAGTGGACTCAACTTCTTGCACACACCCCCTTATTTCACCAAGATATCATTCTGATTTTCTCAAAAATTGAAAAAACATATTACATAATCTTCCTTTTATCAAAACTTCTCATTGATTTCTTTAAAATCAATGAAACAAATAAAACCCTAAAATGATCATTAGATACATTATTGATTTTCCTTAAGCTAATCAAAACAAAATCTAGGGTAAGACATTCTTCAACCCTTATTTTGTTAAGCCCCAAAATATAAGCCTTAAAGACTTAAAATCAACCTAGACATATTGATTCCGGCCTCCCTCTAATATTAAACCTAGACTTTGAAAAACATAAGGCATAAACTTAAAATTTTGACCACACTTTGAATTTTGACATATGCTCAAAACCGAACATTCTGGATGATGATGATATTCGAATTAGGCATGAGGAAATAGGGTCAAACCCTAATTATCATTCATTTCACCTGTGATTTGAGAAGAAGGAAACTTTGTCTAAAAGAAATCTGCTGCCATTATGGTGTCGAATTCAAGCTCGTGTGCTTCAGTAACCCTTCCCTGCTCTCTAGTTGACCAAGAATTCCAGTGGGTAAGTCTGACTTTGAAGTATGAAGCCATTCTACTTCATTATTTCGAATATCAACAAGCCCTAAGGGCGCGGCCTGTTCTTTTCTGACTTTCTCTTACCTTGATTTCTTCATGCCATCATGAGTTCAAGCTCGACTTCTACAGTCCATTCTATGAAAGCTTCAAATTGTGTTCTTATTCTCCTTCACTGTGCAGAGGTAAGCTTAGTTTAATGGTTTTTATAACCTCCATTTTGGCCTTGAGGCCGTAGTGAACACACTTTAATGTCTCTTCATATTGCATTTTTTGTGTGTTTCTCGCGCTGTTGTGTAAGCCCGACCTTCATTGTGGGCTCCATTCACCAGTGAGAGCTCGGCCATCACTTCAAAACTCGAACCCCTGCATTTGGAAACCATCTGCAACCTTGGTCGTGGCTAGAGAGCTCCACCAGAAATATGTACCGGTAACTTCCTTTGCTAACATTGATCTTCAGAAACTTAGAGAACTTACTTCTCTATTCATATATTTTGGCCATGTTCAGGCCGAACCAAAAGAACACTATAGAAAGAAATCTTTCAAATTTTGGGCTCGACCCAGAACAGAAAACTTACTATTATGTCTTTTAAAAAACATTTATGTTTATGGGCATCACAGAAACTTCAATAAATTTGCATTTTACTTTCTCTGTATTTCAAATCAAATCTGAGAGTTTGTATTCATTTTATATTCTTGCCATTTTACTCTAGATCTCACATGGGTTATCTATGTAATTGATTTTTCTGCATTTTGAAGCCAATCCTGAAAATGGGTACTCGAAATTTTTAGGGGAAACTCCATTTTTCTGTATTTTATGCTAAATTGGAAATGGGTCTTTTGAATTATTAAAGAAAAATGTATTTTCTTCTCTTCTAAAGCTCGACCTAGCACAAAATCTTCACATTTGTAATTTATTGTTGTTTTCATGAAAAACCCATATGGGTATCATAAATTATCATATTTTTGTACTTTTCGAAAGCAAACCCTCATGTGGGTATTCAAAATTTCTGAAGAAAAATGCATTTCTTGTATTCTAAAAGCATTCGAGACTATGAAGTGATTGTTATTCGTTCTATCCATATGACTTGAGCTAGAACAAACAGTGAATTACCCCACTCTTCTGAAGCAAAACAATATCATGGTTTTTGGAAATTTTCAAAGCAAAAGCATGTATTTTATTTTCTGACAGAACTCGACCTCCCATACTTGCTTGAAATGGTGATAAAACTGTATATTTACTTGCGTTTCCTTCAGGATTTTGGCTCAGAAAACCAATGACATTTTGTATTTATGTGACCTTCCTTGATAACTATAATACCTGAGCTCAATTCACGGAACTATTATTGACATGGAGCTGTAAACTATCCTTAAAAAGAACATCCAACCTTCACATTCTGAGAGTACCCTCCAGGTACTAAGAATCTAAAAGATCTATTTTGAATTCAAAATTTAATACGTGTATTAAGCTCAAATTTGAATATTCCATTATGATCCCCAACTGCATTATGTGCTCATCTTGTAGATATGACAGAAACTTTACCCCACTGTTCTATCAAGACCTTGACTGAGTAATCTGGAAATGATCAACATCCTGCATATGTGTTATATTTAATTCATGGCTTGACCAATTACAAGTGACATCTTACCTAACACCTGTAACTCACATAAAACAAAATGAAAGAACATCACATTTGATTGTTGTCCTTGACTAATCATTGACACACGATCCCGTTTGAGGCACCGTCACAATCAAAATGAGTTCACCGCTTTTGTTGTATCTCCTAATAATTGGTACTCCATATTTGAGTATTGTATCATTGATGCTCATTACTGTATCCGGCTACTCCCTTGAAACATAAATTTTCATAGTTAAGATCTGAAATCACAAATTGATCCAAAGTGAACACCCTTTTTTTTGTTTTAGCACTTATGCAGGGCTTTTATCTTAACATTGAATCATACTGGAATGTACCTAGTCTTCAGTTCCTAGGCACAACTGACACCTCAAAACCTTTTTTTGGAAACAAATTGTTTGCTCTTTCCTTAATTCTAACACAACAGCTTTCACTTCCTTCACTTGAATTTTGTAGAAGTTTTTTCCATTTTGCTTTTGAATTGAAACATTGCATCAATATGAACCACTTTTAAACACTGGTTCAAATGTATAACTAGTAACTTAGAATCATTCTAGAAAGAAAATACTTGCTCCTCTGTTATTTTTTTGAAAAGATCACTTTATTATTACCATTGATAATGCAGTATTTCTTCACCAGTCAACTCAGAACTAGAAATTTATCTAACACTCAGGTGCACTGTCTGTATTTGTTCTCATGAGCAACATGGTACTCTTCATGCATTTTTATATTTCATTGTACAAAAGCACTCTTAAGATCTGTCCTCTTTGATGATGAAAATTAGAACAAAACATTAAGGCATATGTATGCCTGTTCACTATCCAAAAGAGAAATAATGAATTGAAAATCACATGACATATGATTATAATCAGCACAGAAAATGAAGTAATTCAGCAATTTCTGATGCAAATGCATTCTGTTAAATTCCTTAAGTGAACTAAACTCATTGTTCACCTGTAGCCTTCAGAAAGAAATGTTGATCATTATGAATGCACAATTGGTTTCATTACTTGATGGATAACTCTGTTTTACTCTTTCGGTTGTATTTCACTTTGTTTGATGTATATGATGAAATATCTTTCAAAAAAAGCCCATTTAATGCATAGGGCAGCATGCCGAGCTCTACCCTTGTGGGAGCCCGTTTTACTCCACATGCTTGGTCTTCGAATAATGTTCTGCTTCATGACTTTACCTATACCTGCACAAGGAAACAAACAGTGTTAGCATTAAAAAAATAGAACATGTTGATTATGATGTTGATACTTCTCCTTTGGCTCACTTCTTCATACCGCACTTGACTGATTGTTTTAATGTATAGCTAATAGTATGTTGTACTATTGTAGGTGCATCATATAAGTTACGTCATAGTCAGAGCCACTGACACCCCTCTTTTCCTCTTACAAGTCGACAAAGCTCGAGATGACAAGGTGCACCATTCAACATCAAGCGTCGATAATCAGGCAATGATGACTATGTTGTTGCTTATGTGTTTTCCTTTTGCATTTTCAGTAGTGCAATATGCTATTAGAAATGCATTGTTATAGTCACAGTTATATCCACGGCTTGTGTGGATCTTTGATTTCAATTATGCTTTTTAGTTGAAAAGAAAATGCATTTTATGCAATGTTGTAATACTATTATGATTGTGAAATCAAATAAAGCCTTATAAAAATATGAGTTCTTTCCGAAATGAATAAAAGCATCTGAAATGCTATTTTGCTTATGTACTCAATTTTTGTATTTCTTTAAAATCTACAACATCTGAATGGCACTCTGAAACTTTATAACTTCACTAAAATGCATAACTATTGTTTGATGCATAATGATAATAATGTGAAACAGCATTCGACTATGACACTGCAATTCCATTTAAAGTTTAAATAACAATCAGCCAGCCCTTCCATTTGAGCTGAGGCAAAAAATATGTAACACTACCATATACACATATTCCTATACATTTGTGAATAGTGAAAATATTTTAAATAATGTACATGTTGACAAGTGACATAATCTTGTATAAAGTAGGGTCCATTTTCATAGCCTTTATTTATGATGTAGGAGCATCTAGGGGTACTAGCAATAAACATCACTCAAAAATATTATTTTTCTTTATTTTGATTTTTGATAAGGGCCAATGTGAGCTAATGTGTGGGAATTTGATTATTTCTAATTTCCAAAATATTTTAATTTTTCCTTGTGGTGATTTGTAAATATAATTTTGGTGGAAATATGCTTCAATAAAGGTTTTTGAGGCATCTCCAAGGGAATATTCATTTTGGGCATCCTATTTCTGGGTGGGACCACTTGTTTATATCATTCATTTGCATTTCATTGTATGCATTTTCATATTGGTCATCCAACTTTGCATGTTGGTACATGCTCATTCTTGGAGCCGTCGAGGCCATCAAAGATCAATGAAGATGCTAGAATTGACCAAAGTTGATTGGTGGAGAGATAGGCATCCATGTAAGGGTCATGTAAACAATTTAAATATTCTATTTTATTTTTTAATTCTCCTAAAAGTGAGCATGGGGTTTTCCAAGGAGGTTTTGGCATGTTGTTTTGGGATACCATAGTGGTATTTCCTCTTAAACATCTATATTGTGACCTTGTCATTTGGAGATGGCTTTGGAGGAATTGAAATTGGCATAACTAGATGTCTGAATGGATATAGATTTGAAGACTCCAATACTTCTAGATTTTTGCATATAGAAAGCACATGAGTGAAGGGAGCTTGTGAGCTTCCATGTTTTGTAATCCATTTCAATTTGAATTAATAACATATATTGTTTCCTTCTTGCAATTTGTAGTGTGGTTGTTTTTTTCAGATTTGGAAGGGCGTAGCTCTTAGTGAATGAGACCAAGAATTCATATTTTTGTAGGTTTGAAAGTGTTTGGACAACATCAAATATACTTGAAGGTTGCAAGTTTATTGCAGTAGTTACTTCTATTAAAGATTGTAGGTTGAAGGAGCTATAAGCTACAAGAAGAAGATTGATTGAAGGAGATCAATTTGTGATTGAACTTTGTTTTTTGTACAAACCTATATCAGATTTGTGATGCTCTCCATCAGCCCATATGGCTTCAAAACTAATTTATTTAAGATATACCTTGTATTCCATGAAATTTGAGGAGTTTAGAATAACAAACAAAAGTTACTTCTTGCAAATTTTTGGTATCATTGCAAACAATTTCTAAGTTATATTTTATGTTGTTAGAGTTTGTGATTGAGGGCTTGAAATCCCCTTACATCAGTAGTATCAGAGCTAGATTTCCTAAGTGTGCAGCTAGAAGCACCAATATGAGGTAGTTTGCACTAGGACCTAGGGGTAGAGAGTGTTGAAGATTTGTAAATAGATTGTCGAGTGAGGCAGTTTACATGTGTAGAACCTAAGGGTTTTGAAATTTGTCTTAAAGGATTTGTGAGGCCTTAAGGATGGAAAAGTGGAAGAAGAAAATGACTTTTATCATTGGAAGAATTCTAAGGATTTTTAGACTTGAGAAAATAAGAGAGAGACAATAAAAATAAATAGGAGTTGGATTGATAGAGTTGCATAAACGAGTGGATGAATTAAGAGAAGAGATTGAAAAGAGAAAAAAAGAAAAGAGGAGAGTTGAAGGTAATTTTAATTATTTTTCTAATGATATTTTGATTGCAGGAAAGAAAGAAGACCTAGCAAGGTGGCATGCATGTGACACAGAGGAAGAAGAGGAGGATGAATAAAATGAAATTGATGAACCTAAAGCTGAGGAATGTCTATTGGAAAACATGAAGGATGAAATTATGGAGGTTGCAGCAGAAACAAAAAAGTTGAGCGCAATGGAGGACATTGAATAAGAGGAACCAAAGTTGCAACAGTAAATGAGGAGGTAAAACTTGCATTTTGTGAGTTAATTGGTGATTATTATTTGCATATAAATTATGTGAATGAAATGGGTGGGTATAAGGAAGCTAAAAAGTATGTTGCAACAATAAGGAAAGAGAATTTTCAAATTTTGATGAGATGGTTTAGATAGATTTTCCTAGTGATGATTGGCATGTAGTGAATGATTTATATGGTGTTGCAAAGTTTAGTGCAAATGCATTTTGGTGGAGATGGTCAGACTATGGTGAGTTGAATCCCACAAGATTAGAGGAGACTGTGAGATACACTTGGAGGAGGTGGTCAGTTTATGGTGGAATTGATTCCACACTCAGGAGTTTGAGTGTATAGCAGAGTTGTTAGAGGAGGATAGTTGTTTTCACTAGGTGCTAGAAGAGGAGAAAGAAGAATCAATTAGAGGTACCAAATTCAGTGATGGAGTTTGTTGAGGATTGCTTGCTATTTGAAATGGTGGTACTATCACTCAACTTATTTTTGTGAATCCATATTCACAATTTTTTTCCTACCTTGGGTGTTTGATGTATGAGCATCCAAGGGTACTTGCAATTAACATCACCCAAAAATATTATTTTCCTTTATTTTAATTTTCAATAAGGGCCAATATGGGCTAATGTGTGGGAATTTAATTATTTCTAATATCCAAAATATTGTAATTCTCCCTTGTGGTGATTTGTAAATGTAATTTTGGAGGAAATACACTTCGGTAAATGTTTCCAAGGCACCTCCAAGGGAATATGCCTTTTGGGCATCCCATTTCTAGGTGGAACCACTCTTTTATGTCATTGTATGCATTTGCATATTAGTCATCGAACTTTGAATGTTGGTGCATGTTCATTCTTGGAGCCGTCGAGGCAATCGGAGATCAATGAAGATGCTAGAATTGATGAAAGTTGATTATTAGTGGAGAGATAAGAATCCATGTGAGGGTCATGAAAGAAATTAAAATATTCCATTTTATTTTTAATTCTCCTAAAAGTGGGCATGGGTTTTCCAAGGAGGTTTTGGCATGTTGTTTTGGCATACCATAGGTATTTTCCCCTCAAACCTCTATATATTGTGGCCTTGTCATTTGGAGAAGATGGCTTTGGAGGAGTTGAAGTTGGATGTTGCTATAACCAATATAGATTTGAGGACTCCAATACTTTCATTATTTTGCATGTAGAAAGCCCATGAGTAAAGGGAGCATGTGAGTTTCCATGTTTTGTAATCCATTTCAATTTGAATTAATAATATACATTATTGACTTCTTGCATTTTTTGTGTGGTTGTTTGTTTTATATTTGGAAGGGAATAGCTCTTCATAAAGGAGACCAAGGCTCCATGTTTTTTCAAGTTTAAAGGTGTTTGGACAGTAGCAAATAGACTTGAAGGTTGCAGGTTTATTGCAGCAATGACTTCCATTAAAGATTGCAGGTTGAAAGAGTTAGAAGCTACAGGTAGAGGATAGATTCAAGAAGGAGAT
>VDFB02064905.1:119676-170821 GCA_007258455.2 Sequoia sempervirens | reverse complement strand
TTCTTTAAGAACCTTTTGTCTGAGAAAGAGGGAATTAACTTGGAGGATCAAAATCAATTACTAGATGCTATCCCCATGATTGTTAACTCTAGAGACAATGAAATGTTAACTGCTATACCTACTAGCGAGGAAATTAAAAAAGTTGTTTTCTCTTTTGAAGGAAGCAAAGCACCTGGTCCTGATGGCTTTCCTTTACTTTTTTTCCATTGGTTTTGGGATACTGTTGGGGAGGATGTTGAGAAGGTGGTGAAAGAGTTCTTCCATTCTAGAAACCTTTTGAAAGAGTTAAATGCCACTTTCTTGGTTCTTATCCCCAAAAAACCTGGAGTGCATGATTTTGAAGGGTTCAGACCTATCATCCTCTGTAATTCTTTCTACAAAATCATTTCGAAGGTTCTTACCTCTAGGCTGCTTCTCATTCTGCCCACTATTATTGCTCCTCAACAAAATGGTTTTGTGCCTGGAAGACAAATTCTTGATTCCATTGTCCATGCTCATGAGAATATTCACTCCCTCTCAGTTTCTAAATCGGAAGGCTTTCTTCTAAAGCTTGACATATCGAAGGCCTATGACAGGGTGGAATGGAACTTTTTGTTTAAAATCTTAAAATCTTTTGGGTTCAATGAAAGGGTTTTGCAGCTGATCAAACAACTCATTACTTCTTCTTCTGTGGCGGTTCTGATTAATGGGACCCCTTCCACCTTTTTCCATATCTCTAGAGGGTTAAGATAGGGAGATTCCATTTCTCCTATCCTCTTCACGATTATGGCTGAGAGTTTTGGTAGGAACATGAGTAAACTGGTTGCTCAAAGATCTATTGTGGGGCTCAAATGGTCTTCGAGCAATTTGATTTGTTCTCACCAATAGTTCGTGGATGACACTCTGCTGATGGGTAGATCTACTATCTTAGAGGCTAAAGAGATGAAGAAACTTTTGGATACCTATGGAGGAGCTTCTGGTCAGATGATAAATAAGCAAAAAAGCTCGTTGTATTTCTTTAATACACCTTTGCACAGACAGAGGAAGATAGCTAGAATTCTTGGTTGCAAGATAGAGTCCCTTCCTGCTACTTATATGGGGTTACCTCTATGCTTAAAACCTCCAGATTCTTTCTAGATCTCTTTGATTGATAGGTTTGCGAAAAAAATTTCTGGCTAGAAAGGAGCTCACCTAAGCCAAGTCAGAAAACTTCAGCTTCTTAAAGCCTCCCTGTAGAATCTCCCTATCTATGCTCTTAGTCTTTTCAAAATCCCAACAAAATATGCTGAAACCATTGAAAAGATCCAAAAGAGATTCCTTTGGTCGAGAGTCGAAGAAAGAAAAAGAATGCCTCTTGTTGGTTGGGACTTGGTTTGCAGATCAAAAAAGGATGGAGGCCTTGGGCTAAGAAAAATTAGACTGCTGAACAAATCGCTCCTAGCTAAACAGATATGGAGACTATTCTTCTCCTCTAGGGAATGGAGTGAAATAATTAAAAGCAAGTATCTACAGAGTAACAATTCCCTCAAGGATCTTATTGAGAATCCTCTTATCCCAAAAGGATCAAGTTGCTAGAACTATATGATTAATGGGATTAAGGTGGTGGAATCGAGATTGAAATGGCAGGTTCGCAATGGTAACCAGATCAAATTTTGGGATGATTGTTGGCTACGCAATGAACCTCTGACTCAGGTTGGGAATCTCAGTAGATGGGTTGATTATTGCAAAGACACTTATGGCCTCTTTGTTAAAGATTACTGGAGGGATGGTAAGTGGATCAATCTCCCCCTGATAAACCCTACTTTGGTCTTTGTTTACTCCTCTTTGAATGTTGTTAGACTTTGCCTGAATCAGGAGGACAGTCTGATCTGGAAGTATGAACCTTCTGGGTGCTTTTCTGTTTCTTCCGCTTTTGCTTGGCTCTCACATGCTCTTAATCCCCCCCCTCTATGGTCGTATGCTTGGACTAAGCATCTCTTACCTAAGGTTAACATCTTTTTTTGGTCCTTGCTCCAAAATAAAGTGCTAACTGTTGACAATCTTCACAAAAGAGGTTTTATGCTCCCCAACAGATGCTACCTCTGTAAAAGCGAGGCTGAATCAGTTAACCACCTCTTTATCCATTTTCCTTTCTCCTCTCTGGTTTGGGACAAGCTTATGAAATGCTAGCATTTTTCTTGGGTCCCCTCGAAGTTGGTTGAAGACTTTTTTGTTCAATGGAAAGCCCCTTCTCTCAACCCCTTTATTAAAAAACTTTGGGCCTTCTTGTTCCCCCATGTGGCATGGGGAATCTGGAAAGAGAGAAACCACAGGATCTTCAAGGATAAGGAATCGTTAGAGGAAATTGTGTTTGAAAGAATTCTTAGGATAATTAAAGAGAACTTCTCTATTGTTCCCTTCAGGGAGGACAAGTTTGAGGCTGTGGTTTGCTCTCCTTATGACAACTAGATTGCTAGGGAATGGAGAATTAAATGGGATATTTCCAATGCTCCAAATCTAGCCAAAAAGTCCAGGGAGGGAGTTTGCTGGAGTTTTCCTATGGATGGTTGGGCCAAAGCCAACTTTGATGGTGCGACCAAAGGAAATCCGGGGAAGGTTAGGTGTGGTGGGGTCCTAAGGGACTCGGCAGGTAACTTTATGGGAGTTGTTGCCACCCCTTTGGGGGTCCAAACTAATCATGTGGCAGAAGCGGCAGGTACTTATTACATAATCAACCTAGCAGTGGAAATTAAAAGTAAAAATTTATGGCTTGAAGGTGATTCAAAAAATATAATAGACAACCTTTGTGGTAGGTCCCAACCCACATGGTCAATTAAAAACTAGATTGAAGATACTAAGGTTTTACTTAGTAAGTTCGACATAATTAAAAATTACTCATGCTTACCATGAGGCGAATGCAGTTGCAATTTTTTTTGCTGATGAGGGAGTTAAGAGTGATAAAATCCTCACATGGCACAAAAGGATTGACCTCTATTCTGATGTTCAAGCTTTAATGGTGCTTGATGCGGTGAATGGAAAAGTGGCGGCTTCTTGTAATAATGATGAAGGTACGAGTCATGAATAACAAAATAAGTAGACTACCTGGGGCTGAGAGTATCCGGTAGAGTAATTATTTACCTTGGCACCCTTTGTGGGTCCTGTGAAGCAAAGGAACTATCTGGAATAGGTTCTCCGTTTGCAACAGTATTTGCACCGAGATCTCAAAAATGGGTGGGGAAAGGAAGAGGGTCAAACCTACCAGTTTCAAGTCACACACCAAGAACTCTAAAGTGTGGAGCAAAATAAGAAGCAGCGGCTTACTTTCATTCATTGAGAAACTCCACGGCCCTCAGAAGGAGATTACTGATTTCTTTGAGAAAAACTAGAACAATGGGGAGGTTCTCCTCTTTGGAAGGAAAGTTTAGATTGATGAAGCTTTGATTGCAGAGGTTATTGGTATCCCGATTGAAGAGCATAATTTTTTTAGAGATAGGAAATTCTCTGATGAAGCTGTGATAAAGTTCCCTAAGACTGAAACGGAGAAGCAAAAACTTGTCAAGATGTCGAACAGTTACTATGAAGCGAACACCATAAAATCTTTATGGAGAAAAGTGCTAAGGGTTATAATGGAGTACATCACTCTTGACGGTTGCTTCACTAGGGTTTATGGATACCACTTCATGCTGCTCAATCACTTCCGGCATAAGGTGCGTGTTTCCATCCCTTTCTTTTTGCTCTGTTCCCTGAGAAATAGCTTTTCTGACCACAGTAGGAGCCCTAAAAGATACCCGATTCTTCACATAGGTCCTTTAAGGATCATTTATGAGCACTTTCAGAATATGCCTGCCCTCTCAAACTCTTTAGCCCCTTCGGAGCCTGATGAGGAGGATACTGAGCCTAGTATATCTGGGACTAATGTTACTCCTGGCTGTTTCAAGCTCTCCTCGCTTCCCCTACCCCCCCCTTCTGCCTTTGGCTGCTCCCCCAGCCTTCTGGTGCCTGCTCTGTTCCTGCTCCCGGTCGTGCTAACCCTAATGCTATTTTGGCGTGCTCTAGTTCTCCGGCTAAGAAGTTAGTTTCCTACCCTGAAGACTCTCCTGTTGTTTCTGCTAGAGTAGCCGAAGTTAGTCTTGAGGATCCCCACTCCCCTCAGAATATTCATAAGGAGAATCGTAGCCCTCCCAGAGGTGCGGAGTCAGTTAATTTTGGTGTCAATTCTGATAGTGACCCCCCTTTTGACTTCATTGGAACTGCCAAGAGATGCTCTGAGGACCAATTTAATTCTGCCAAATGGTTATTTTATGAAATCAGTGAGTTCAAGACCAAAAATCTATCTCTTCATAGTAAGTTGGGGGAAATTGAAGCCAAAATTGCTGGGCTAATAAAGTTTGAAGTGGAGAAGAATACCTTTGCGAAGGATAGCATGCAAAAGGACAGTACTGTTGAAAATGATCTTGATAAAATTAAAGGAACCATGAAAAAAATTGTTGATCAGAATTGTAGAATAGCCAAACATAATTCATTAATCATCAAAGCCTTGACTGAAAGAGTGGAGAAAATCCAGAGCAGAGCACTGATTGTTGACTTAGATAAGGAGAAAGACCAGGATGAGGACGCGGGGATTTCTAGGTGCACTAGATCAAGTATGAAAAGAAAAGCCCTGTCTACCCCAAATATGACTCAGATTTTCATGGAGGGGGTCCAGGATTTGGTGGACTTGGAAGAGGTTGCTGACGAGCTTCTGAAGACTATGGATTAGCTGTGGCTGGGCCCCGGTTTGTCTGTCTGCTGGCCTTCTGATGGATTTTTTGCGGCTTTTTGCGGCTGTCTGTTTTAGCTAGTTTTTTATCTCTCTGGCAACCTTTTTGTCTTTCAGACCTTTGTTTTGGTCTTTGTTTGTAATGTTACTTTGTGGTTTCGGGTCCCTGTAAAACCCATTTATCCCTTTTATCAAAAACAAAAATATGACATAAAATAATCCATCTTAATCATCTAATATTTGAATCAAAGTAAAAAAATGTAGTGTTTTCAAACAACTTAAATTTTTGTTGAGTTGTGAAGGTTGCTTCCTCCTTAATTATATCCTTACATGGATCGATTCAAAGAAAATGAAACAAGATTGGATACAATACACAAGCATGCAATACTCCTAGAGTAATAATGCAAGTATATAATATACTTGCAATGTTCTATGTTGTTCATATGGGGCTTTCATATGAATGTTTTAAGGATTGTATATGATGATTCAAATGAATTAACGTTAATTGTTAAATATACCACCCTAACTTGTAATTTGAAACATGTTATGCTTTAATTGGATCATAATGAATATTAAGGGAATATAAATATAAGCTCAAATTAAAATATTAAAATTAAAAAATTAAGGCCAAATCTTCAACCACAAAAATACTTGAGTCGATTTAATGTATGTGAATTTGAACCATGGTGATAAATACTAGAGATACAAAATTGAATCTAAATTAAAATTTAAAAAATTGGCCCCATATCTCGACTCTCACCCTTAGTCACCTCGGTACAAACACTCAATTTGATCACCTATAAAATATCAAATTTTTGAATCATGATTGAACAATAATAGGTTTAAATTCCTATGTAGATGTCCCAGATGTGAAATTTTGAACTCTACAATTCTTATTGTTGTGGTTTCTTCCACTATCCATAACTTGTGCAATTATAAATCTTATTAACTATAATAGAATAAATATGTACGTAAAAATATTTTTCACTTAGAAAAATAAAACAATTTTTTTTCTCATTAATATTTTCTATTATTACAAAAATGTAATTGTTCTTCAATACATAATAAAAACTAAAAAATTAAAGTATTATATAAAAAATATTTTTTTATCAAAAGAATACTTTGAGAATAGAAGGTATGTCCTCAATACATTTTCTTTCCTAATTAGATAGGTCTAGCTAGATAACAATGCAATATAATATAATAATTTGGTTACAACATTCATCCATTCATTCAAAATCATTTATCTAATAAAAAAGATTCATTCATTATTCTAATTGTGAATTGTTATATATTTATAAATTTGGACCAAGTATCAAAGTTTCTCATAATGTGATGTCGTAATTTCTCCATCCTCTTGAGAGTCTATTTGACTAGTAGTTTCTTTGGTTCTCAACCATTTGCTTTAGCCCTCAATGTTTCTAAAAACTCATCTTATTGTTAATGATGCATCTTATGGCTTTAAGGACAATCTTCAAAAAATGAGTGACAAGTCCATGTATATTTCATTCAAAAATGAATTATCATTGTGAATACTGATTATTTAGTTAATTGTTCATTGTTTATATTGATTAATAAGAATATAATAACTATTTATCATTTTTACTGAGTATTTAGTTAATTGTTCATTGTTTATATTGATTAATATGAATAGAATAACGCTTGATGCTTTTTAGAGAGAATGAGATGTAAAAGTATTATCTGACTATTTAACTGTTAAAAGGTGTGAGTTAAATAAATGGTTTACATCAAATCACTGGTAGCAATCTCTAAATATGTTTTTCTAGATCTTAATGTTTGAGATCTATTTATGTTTATATTACACTTTTTAGCACTCAATAAACATCTTACATGATACTTAAATTCTTGTGACAAGAATGCCTGGATTAACAGCTTATGCTAGATTCTTTGAGGTTTGCTCTCCTAAAAAGGAAGAGCATGTTTTTGTCTCAACAACTTCTAGAGCAATTGGCCAGCTTGTTGGGCAATTTGCAAAGTTGATGGGTTGCTTTGTTGTCAGCAGTGCTGGTAGTAAGGAGAAGGTAGATCTATTTTTTTTAGATAGTAGTTTTCACATTTTGAAATTTACCTTTTTTTCTATCACATACCAAAAATATTATTTTTGGCAATCAATCTCATGGTGATTTAATAAAACAACATATAAACTTGAATAAGTATGTTGGTAATTTATCAAGTAAATGCTTGGAACTATGGTGACTATAGATATCTTAATACTCATTAGTGATGCCCATATAAACATTAATTGGATTTTCAAGAATTTTCCTGACTTGGGAAGCCATTGTGTTCATCTCAGGTAGATTTACTGAAAAATAAGTTGGGTTTTGATGATGCATTCAACTATAAGGAGGAGCATGATATGAATTCTACTCTAAAAAGGTTTTTCATCCTCAAGCTCAAGATTTTGGTTGCTTTTTTCTTTTCTAAATTTCACTTGTGAAAGATATTGACAATTGTTGTAATGTTGCAAAGTTATGCTTGGATACAGTTTTGTTTGTTAGGCATAGTTTTGTTGTTTGAGGCTTCTTTTGTTACCTTTTCTAGACATTCTTGTAATATGAGTGAAAATTAATGTTACCAAACTGGTAGGACACTCAACATGTCTCTCATTTTTAACCCAAGCTAGTCACAATAAGGTTTGTGCACTCCATTTTTTAGATGAATGAATCTCCTATTTTTGAGTTTGAGTAAGCCAATACAAAGCTTATGGGTATGTTTCTCTATAGTTTGGGTGAATTTTTAATATATTTTTTAATTGAAAATATCTTTAATATTCTACATTAATTATAAAAAATGTTAAAGAATATGTTATATTTTTTAAAAGATGGTTGGTTGGAATTTATGGATAAGAAAAACAATAATCATAAAATCATATATAATGGAATAATATTTAAGCACATGTATATACAACATGTGATTAAGTGGATACACAATCTATGGGGGAGTCAATTTTTTTTTTTTTTTATTAGCTTTGGCTCCTAGTCATATGAGCAACTAAGAGCTCTATTAAAGCCTTGCCTAGCCCTTAGTCACATAGGCTCCATACCTAGTCATAAGGGGATAAAACTAAGCACTTGACCCTTTTTAGAAGTTTGTATCTAGCCCCTAGTCATATTGGTGACTGAGAACTAGGCCAAAAGGGGCCAAAGACATTCCCCAGGTCCCTTTAATTTTTTTAAATAACCACCTTCCAATAAAATGAGTGTAATGCTTGACCGGCTTATCAAATATTTTATTTTTCATAGGCATTGGAAAACTAATTCAAAGATTTGCATGTAGTAGACCAAGTAATTTTATAGATTGTGCATCAATGATCAAGTAGAATTTTTAAAGTGTGTATTTTGTTTTAAAACATTGAATGTTAAGAACTTTTGCATATGAAGTCTAAATTTAATAATTTTTTTAACAAGTCATCAAAAAATTATGAAAATTTTGATAGCATCATCTATTTTTAATTTTGAATTGATTTATTTTTAGATTATAATTACTTTCTAGCACTAAATGATCAAAACTAATAGCAGAAATAATTAAGATATAATATTTTTTATAACTATTAGGTAAATCAAACAAACTCTTGAGATCACCCCATGGGACAATCTTGTTTTCATTGATAATGTATCGAATAACTTAATATATTTATTAAACCATTTAAAGATTAAACATCCTTAATGTAAAGTAAGGGTCTTCCCATCAAATTCTATAGACTTCCATACAAACCTAAATTAAAAAAAATATCATTTTTTTTATATCCTTAACATTGCAATCCACCACATTTCCTAGCTTTCAAGCTTTCCAAATAAAGTCAAAAATCACTAAACCAATATCTTTCTACAATAGTTTTCCTTTACAAAAACCATCCTAAATATTTTCTTAACAAAACTTTCCAAGGCTCACAAACATCAAGAGCCTTAATAATCCACTTGACTACAAGAGAGGCACCCTACAAAATTAATTTTTTTAAGCCCCATACCACTATTTAATCTAGGTAGATATAATAAATTTCTATGAGTTCACATTTCACTAACTTGTTTATATTAATAACTATGATCAAATGGCTAAAAAATATTTATTTTAATTTATCATGGTTGAAGGTTAATGGTGAATGCAAGAAGTGGGCTCACATAATTACCCTAATAATAAGATATTGAGTGGTCATACTAAGCATTAATTTAGCATTAGGAGGCTTATTAGACAACCCTCAACATCATGATATCGGTGCAAATTATAATGACATATTTAAAAAAGTCCAATTCCCTCACATTTACTTTTTGATTTTGATTAAGAACCACCTTTTTTTTTTCTCTACTTCCTTGGTGAATTGATTTATACACTTATCCATGATAAGTTAAAAATAGGTGTTTCAAGGATGTGTCATATTAGCTATAGGTTATTTGATCTATTTTTTTAAGGTAACAGTTGTTAATTAAATTTACAACAGATCTTTAGAACAAAATACAATCATATCTTAATACTCCAAACATCATGTAATGTTCCTTTTCAACTGAGGAATTTTTGGTAGTCATAAAAAAATCAAATTCCTTTGATTGGTGTTATATGATTCTTATAGATCTATTATTCTCCTCATTAGTGATTATATTACCAAGCTTAATACCAATTGAAGGATTCAAATTCTCAAATTAATTTTTTTTACCTTTAGCCTACAATGAACTAGATGCAAACCTCCCCACACAATCAAAATGAACTAGGAAAATAAAGGCAACAAGACAATAAGCCAAAAATCACACAAAATTAGAAAAATTCAATGCTCTATTTTTTTTAATTTCTCTTAACACATAAGAATATACACATATACCTTGTTTTTTTTTTTGCACTAGCAACATTGCATACTATATCCACTAATTTAGGGATAGTTGTAAAATAGATAAAGTTACTACTTTGACATAGTTACTTTTACTGTAGAGATCAAGTGTCTTAATTTTATTTTATTTTAAGCTCATTTTATTTTATGAGTTAGTAATATTTCCTCATTAAATTTAGTCTCCAAAATTAGGTTCAAAACTCTAGTGTAACTCAACATCATCTTCTTAAAAGCAATTTCATTGAAATTTCAAATCTTTTAGTTTACCTCAAAGGAAAATAGATTTGAATAAGATGGTTTTGTGAATTGTGTTTCTATGTGCTTTATTTTTATATAAATTTGTTAGCTCAGTAGCACATAAGTATTATCTTTATTGGGGTGGAAGTTTTAGGGAGTGGCTATCTAGCCTGTGAATGCACCAAAGGTATGGATGAGGTCATACATCATACATCTAGTTGTCCAATAAGTGGTTAGCTTAATGTTGAGCAACAACATCACATATCCAGTCATTCAATCAATAATTAAATTAATGTTTGACCCCATTTATGCCTCTGGTGCATTCATAGGACTAGATAACCAATTTCAAAATTCTACATGCCTACATTGGTTACATTTTTCAGTTGTATAATATTTTCATTAACTGTGTTCTTGATATCTACAGACTATGAAGCTAATAATTATATCTTTTTCTTATCATCAAGTACTTTTTAAAGGGAATTGATATCTATTTTTACAATGTGGGAGGTCACATGCTTGATGCAGTACTTAGAAACATGAAATTCCATGGTCATATTGTCGTTTGTGGTATGATCTCTCGAAAGTGTTTTCAGAATAATCAAGGTATACAATACATAAGTATGGTTATCCCTAAGCGCATAAGGTTAGAAGGCTTCCTTTAGTCTAATTACGTGCATTTGTACCCTTAGTTTCTCGAGAATGTGATGAATTATATCAAACAAGGGAAGATAATTGTTGAACCCCAATCCAAATACCTAAAAAACACAACAAAAGAACACATTAGGAGATCAAATGCAAGTGAGAACAAGGATTCCCTATGAAATCCATTAGAAAAGTTTGAAATAGGAAATGAGGCAAGAATGATATGAAAGAAAAATTAAGTAAGCTAAATCCTATTGAAGACAATACAAACTCTTGATCCCATGAGGGAATTGGTGCCAATTTGATGTGAAAATTGGCCCTTTCCCAACTCCAATGCTAGATTTGATGTGTGATAAAGAATGTGATCCACTTTGATGAAGAGTGATGGATGCTTCAAGACAAAATTCTGCATAACCTAGCTACAAATTTGAAAATATGAATGAAGATGGCTAAATATTTGAGCATAGTAAGTTTACTCAAATTGTGGATGATGAAATGAGGAGATTAGCCTCTTATTTATAGAACGGGAAGATGGAAGAATGTCCAAAATAGAGCAATGTGGGACTAAGAATTAGCCAATGATAAAGTGCCACTTGTCAATGGGTGAATGGATGGAGGATGTGCAAGTTTTGATGATTGTGTCCATAAATGCATATATTTGAATTTTGAATTTGTTGAAATGACATGTAAGAGGGAAAAAATGTGCATTGAATGCCACTTGGCTGAAGGAAAAAGGACTTTGCAAGAGGAGTAAATTCTTTGTTGGAAGGACAAAGTCCATTTGGATTTTGAATTCAAACTTGATGAATATTCCTTAAAAAGATGCCTTGTGAGGAAAATGGAGATGTAATAAATGAATTAAATCTATTTTCATGTGCAAGTGGTAAAAGTTGGAGGATGGGACATGAGAAGAGATTTAATTAATCAAGGTTAATTAATTTAATGATGGGGTTAAATGATGTGACCTATTTGACTTAAATTTGTGGATTTATTTAAATCAAATATGAGAAGAATGTGATAAAGGATTAATTAAATAAGATTTTTTTTGATTTATTTAATTTAAAAGAGATGGTGTTAGATTAAACTAAATAGGGTTTTAATTTATTTAATTTAATAGATATACTTTAGATATTTAATTTCAAATAAAATTAATTATTTAATTAAATAGGATAATTAGACCAGAATGGTTAATTTAATTATCAAGAAAGGGTGGCTTAATTAGATAACTGATTTATTTAATTAAGAGAAGAATATTGATGAATTTAATCAAATAAAGGTATTCGATTAAATGGTTAGACTGAAGGATGATTCAGGATGAAATGATGTTAGTGGTCAGGATCAAATGTCCAATGTCAATAAGTACATTTTACATGTCCACATTTTTCCCCTTTTTGAAGCAATGCGCTTTTTGCGTTGGTTCAAAGAATAAATAGACTCAATGAAAGCTAGAATTTTTTTTGTTTTCAAAATCTTTCCCCACTGTTGCCCTGCAAGAGAAAACATGCCAATAAATTTCCCTTTGAGAAATTGGATGAAAATTTTAATTTTTGGGTGATCTCGAGAAAAAAGATGCAAGGTGCCCGATAGGTCCAAAAACGATCCTAGAGGCCAAAAACATGTCTAAACATAATAAAATGATGTAAAACAAGCCTCAACTAGACAAAAATAGGTTAAAGAGTTCAAAACCCTAATTTTCAGGCTTAAAAAGGCTCCAAGGGGTCACTTTCAGTTAATTTTCACACACAACCCTCTTATGAGTCTACGATTTGAGCTCTCACATCCTGACAAGATGGTGTAACAAGAACTCCCAATGCACATTTTTGATCAAGTCCAAACATACTAGCAACCACCCGACATTGGGGCATCGGTAAGTGATCCTTGATATTTGTTTTTCATTTTATGTGTTCAATTAATGCTTTTAAACTTAGTCCTTTTGCAGTGGTGCTATATAGTGCTGCTAAAAAAAAAATTGTACTACTTGGTGTTCCAAACTAGCCCGCCATTGTATATTGCACTGCGGCGATGGAGTTTGGAGTTTGGAAACAAACTTCAAACTTTAACATTGATTTCATGGCCAACAGGGTCATTTTTAAGGTGTGACACAGTGGTTCTCTTTGAAACTAGAATCTTTCCAAACTATGCCACTCAACAGGAAAGTGCACTGCAATGGTGTTCTTTCAGAGTTTATCCCTCCAGCATCCCAGTTTGGACTTTTCAAACTACAACGCCTTTATAGATAGCAATGCTAGGATGGCTTTTTGGATGCTCAAGATGAAAAATTTCAAAAATTTTAACATGGTGACCTTTCCTAATGTAGGATGTGGCAAGGGAGCTCTACTCTTGCGAGCATAGATCATAGGAGATCTTCGGTTACCTGCGAGACCTCAGTGATAGAGATCATGATCGACTACGAGATATGGGACTATGATTCATTTTATATGCAGTGCCTATGTGGACCCACCTTGGGATGATGTAAGCACTTTCCAAGAGATGGCATAGTGAGACCTGGTCCTTCCACCTTCCTATCGGTGAGGCTACCGTCACCGTAGAGGATGTGTGGTGGATCCTCCAATTGTTGATTCATGGGTGACATGTTATTTATGACATGGATGGAGGATGAGATGCTTGCCACACAGTCCTCACCATAGAGGATGTGATCTTCTATGAGGGTTAGATCAAGCTCGAGCGTCACCGGGCTCTGACCTCTCCTTTTCGCTTGGTTGTTGTGGCTATTATTTTAGGTCTCATTTCCCTAGATCGACGTGTCTGGTACTTCAGTCCTGGTTTGGGACTCTACTGGGAGCACATGGTGATGCCCAATAGGCTAGTTCATTTTGCTTGGGGGCCTATTCTTCTTGCTTCACTCTACAAAGATTTAGATGAGTACGTCTACCTCGACGACAGAGCACTCATGGTAGGTGTTACACTCCTCCACGTATTGGTGTGGGAGCACATCACTGTTCTTCAACCACGATTTGTTGTAGTACCGATGGGGTCTGATGATCCCCTCGTATGGCGTTATAGAGGTGGTGTGTCCTTTATACACATGGGTGAGCATGAGATTCCTCACTCACAAAGGGTCCTAGATGTGATGCAGGTTTTCACATGGTGCTCATACCTTTGTTGCCTTGGATGGGCCGATGATGTCCAACAGATCTTCTTTGCCCATTAGGACCGATTTATGCAAGGGTGGGAGCATACTATGGTGGAGAGATACTTTCCAAGGTGCATCTAGCGCCAATTCAGTGAGCCACAAGACCAGCCAGACAATGATTATGTGGCCATATTTTCCCACACCATGTCACAGGGTTCATGGGGGTGATACATTCCTGCCTCGTAGGTCATAGATAGCTTCATACAGTTGGTGGCTTAGCCATGGGTTTATGATCTAGGACTTGCAGATCTAGGGGTTACTTAGGCCTACAGAGATTGGTTTTGGCCACCCCTGTGGTTGAACATTCTAAGAACACCCTTCGCTAGGTGGAGGACGAGGACGGAGAGACAGTGCTCAGTAGGATCAGCTAGTTAGGGTCCCAACTCAACCAAGCCAAGCTGACGTTTAGATGCAAGACTAGGAGCAGGTGCTAGTTGTTGGTGTAATTAATATTTAATTACACATTAGCATAAGTTTACTTAGGCTTTATTTAATTCCTAAGTTACAAGATCTTATCTTTATCTTTTGAGCTATCTTGTTGCTCAAGAAAAGATTAGGTTTATGCATCTTTGCTTTTATAAAGCAAAGTATCTCTTGTAATTATAAGTACTTTGAATATATCAAATTGCATGTTTTTTATGTAAATCTCTACTTTTTCATTTTTCTCTTATGTGGAAGGTCATTTTTCTGGTTTGCAATCATATCTTGGTTTCTAACACGGTATCAAAGCTTTGATTCGCAACCCCTTCTCAACTTTTTTGGAGGAACAAAGTGCATAGCTCGTTCGAGGTCCCTCGAGGGTTTCATTCCTTGAGCATCTTTATGCAGCATCTTGGATCAGATCGGGGTTTTTCGTTGGACTCACAGCACTGGAAAAAGTCAAAAATGACTTTTATTTTATTCATTTTCATCACCATTTTCTAGATCTGCGAGGGTTTCAAGCTCGGTGATTTTTCTAATAGATCTAGGGGTCACTTGATTTTCAGAGCACTTTGGGCCCAAACCGACCTCACCGTTGGATTCGCAGCACCCAAAAACCCCTATTTCCATATAAAGTTTGTCTGATTTGGAAATAGTCATCCGAAGAGGCAATTTTTTTTTGCCCAAGGGCCGTACGGCCCCCATGCATGCTTCACGAGGCATCATTTTCGAGAAAAAATCAAAAAAATAATTAAAAAATCATTAATTTTTGGTGAAAACCGATGCTCCCCATTTAAATTCTTAGCGCCGCCCAGCGGCCACCGGGCAGCCATCGCTAGACCACCATCGCCCGCCTCCTGCACCCATCCACCACTCATTGTTGTTAGCCCCCGCGGGCTCTACCGGTGGTCATATAAGGAACCGGGAGCCCACGCTCTAGCCCTCGCTGCACTAAGCCCCTGCCATGGTTCTATTGAGAACCAAGGGCTTCGCTGTAGGACCCAACTGCCAGCCTTGGTCACATGGGTGACCAGGGGCCGCGCCGCAGCCCCCTAGTCCGCCCATGCAACTAGGGGCTCTATTTTTTTAGCCCCTGAGGGCTTTTGGGGGCAGAATCAGACTTTTTTAAAGCAGTTTCATGGAAATGGGCATAACTTTCACACACGACAATGTTTGTTTGCAAACGAGATATCACCAAAAAGCTGTTTCCGAGCTCTACGCATTGGTGTAGGTCTAGTTTTTTGGTTTTTCCTTTTTAAATCTTTTTTCTACCTCAGAAGTCAGATGTTGCCATTTTCACTCCAGGACACATATCTTGTGACTCGCTTACCTATTTTTTCATGATTTTCACAGTGTTGGAAAGCTGGTTTTGACCTCTATACAGATCTAAGGTCATTTATAGAATATGTTTACCTTATTTTATGCATGCATTTGTTTTTGTTTCATGCTCTAGGTTTGCATTTTCCCTTATGTTTCTGTAGTTCTGCATTATCTCCTTCTGCAATCATTGGGTATTGTAATAATGAACTGATATAAAGTTTCATTAAGGGGGGGTTCTTGCATCCATATTTCATATTGGTGACAACTCGCATGAGTTCGTCTGGTTTCCTATTGTTTCCTTTAGTTATTACTTGCTTAGTTGGACACATCTTTGGTTTGCTTTGGTTCAAACTTCACATTGGGATTTTATGGTTCTTGATCCACATTGGTTCAAATCTTTCTCAGTTTGAGGGCCATGTTTTTATGCTTAATGTTCCAAAATCTTGATGGTACTCGTCTTATAGGCAATTTTAGTTTTAGTTTGGCATTGGCTTCGAGAGACACAACTTCCAAATTTGTCATCATTATGGGTCCTTTCATTCTTCATCTACTGTTGCTTATAGATTCTAGAGTTGATCCAACATGTGAGTTTCCAGTGTTCCTTGGCATCGGGTTTACTGTTGCATTTGTGATTCCATTTTTGGTTTCAATTGTAGACAAAATTACCTTTCCTTGCTTGTCGGATTTTTGGGTTCCAGTTTTACTTCTTCAGAGTTCTTCTAGTGATTCTTCGTAGTAGTTCATCTCATTGAGGGGGGTTTGTCCCATTGGGTTTTCCTTCTCTACCTCATCTTTGCATTTGTACATGAGTACTTGATCAGGCCTTATTGTTAGGACTCATCTTTGCATAATAATTTTGCTTCTCCCTAAGTTGCACTTATAGGGGGTTGGTGTATTTAATATTTAATTACACATTAGCATAAGTTTACTTAGGCTTTATTTAATTCCTAAGTTATAGGATCTTATCTTTATCTTTTGAGCTATCTTGTTGCTCAAGATAAGATTAGGTTTATGCATCTTTGTTTTTATAAAGCAAAGTATCTCTTGTAATTATAAGTACTTCGAATATATCAAATTGCATATTTTTATGCAAATCTCTGCTTTTTCATTTTTCTCTTCTGTGGAAGGTCATCTTTTTGGTTTGCAATGAAATCTTGGTTTCTAACACCAACTAGGCACAGGAGTAGGCAGATGCATTGCCATGAGTCGAGGGTGAGGATCAGCCTCATGTGCAGCCCGCACGAGCATAGCCAGTAGGGTAGCTAGATCCTAGAGACACACTAATTGCATAGCTACATGGTTAGGTTTAGACCTTGACAATGGAGAGGGATCAGGCTAGGGTCGAGAGAGACCAGACTATTTTGCAGAGGTAGGCCACAGAGCTATAGGTGGCCATAGAGATGGGCTAGAAACAACAGTTGAAGAGAATGGCAGCCTCCTCTTCCTTGAGCATAGTGTCCCTTCGGTCCTACAGGGAGGCCATCCGGGAGGTAGATTATAGTGGTATGCACTATCATCAGTCCATACCTAGAGTAGAACAAGCCCTAGACTACTCGCAGCAGACTAGCCATAGACCAGTAGAGGGTCATGGTGATAGGGGTGAGGGCAACAGACAGGAGGGATAGGCCTCATTTTGATCAAGACGTCACTTTTTGTGCCATATGGGCTCATTTTTGATAGGCCAATGGGCCTTTTTTTACTTATTGACACATATGTACAGTGATCCGATTATTTTGTACCATAACAGTTACTTGATGATGATATTTATATGAGATGATGATTTTGATATGATGTGATGTGCATCATTTATTTATGCTTTTATGGATGGTTTTATTTCTATATGCTATGCAATCATGTTATGGTGTTATGCAATGTATATATGGATGCAGTTCTTTTCTGATGATTCTATATTATGCTATTTAATACATGATATGCAAATGGATTTATATGATATGTGATGCGGATGGATAATGACGTATATGATGATGTAATCTATATGGTGATTTGTGTGTGTTGATGCAAATGATATGATATGTGATATGAAATGGATGATGTAGTATGCAAAGTGATATGGAGATGATTTATGGTGTATATGTGAAATGATATGTGAAACATGCTTATATAAAATGATTATGGATGGATGTACACTTTTTAATGTAATGGATTATCTATGTTCCTATTATGCTTTGAATGTTTGAAATGTTTTATGTAATGAAATGAAAAAATGATTGCGATGTGGTTATTTATGAGATGTTCTATATGATATGGATGACTAATGGATGATATGATGCAATGTAAATGCAATGGTCATTCTTTATATGATATATAGTGATGATTTATATGAGATGATTTTAAGATGCTTAAAATAAAATATATATATTATCCCAAACATGTTAAATGATAATGTAATGTATGTGATACATTTATTGTGATGTGATGTAATATATGAAATGATATGTTAATGCAAAGTGGTATGGTAATGCTTTATGCAAAATGAACGTAATGTGGGAGATGACTTTATGATGTTTATGTGATGTGAATATGTATGCTTATAATGCGATGGATTATCTATAATGTTCTCATACCTATTATGTTTGACTATGTAGTGGGTGGTAATGTGAAATGATTATGAAATGTTTATGCAAATGAATGTTATGCGATGATTTATGTTCAATGGTGCAATATGATGGAAAATGGGTGTGCTTATTTATGAAAAAATATTATAATAACACATTTATATGGAGATGCAATGCATGTGTTTCCTATATGATATTTTTATGCAATATGCTAACGATTTGTGTATGTAGGATCGATGAGGATGATGATGATTAACTGTCATAGTACCTTGTTAGCATGATGAGCAAGAAGGGATTAAAGAGAAGAAGACATTTCACACATAAGATGATGAATATGCAAATGATGATGACTACTTTTCAAGGAGTTAGGATTTTCAGAGGGCTAATTTTCTTATGTTTGATAACACATGTGGTACAATGCATCAAGGTATAGAGAACCAGGATGGCATTGTACCTAATGTGATGGACTTTGACTTGAAAAACTGATAGGAGTATTCTTGTTCACACCTAACATATGAAAACCTTGCTAGGATGCACTTTAGAAGTTTTAAACATCTCAAACCAAAGCATAGAAAGGCAAGCCTTCCTATGTGTCAACAAAATATCTAAAACACCTTCCATACACCTAATAAAGCAAGTATTTACCGATGTTATAAATTACAAGAATGTACAACAAGCGCAACAGATAAAAAGATAATGGTCATTTCCCCATTCCTATCTCTCTAAATCCATTCATTGGGGACATCATTGAGAGGTCCTTGGAATGAGAAAAATAAGATAAATCAAAAGACAAAGATGTAGTAAACAAACGAGCTAATGTTCTTCAATACTGCTAACCAAGACTAAACTATGGTGATGCCTGATGTTGATGTCCATTGTAGGAAGGATGCATCCTAGGACATGACGATATCAAATGATTGTATATGGGACTAATTAGATGATAGGCTATTGACACAAATAGTTGACCAACTTATTTATGTACTAACCTAGACCTGAGACTGGATGTTTTGAATTTTTACTTTTCACCTGTTAGACTTGTTTCCAATTGTTTCACCAAGGTTGAGGATGACAGTCATTTATTATGATTGATGTTATTGTGGGTGAAATTGAGATGAGATGGATGGATTTTTTCAAATATTTGGATGTTTTTGATGTTTTGAAATGTTTTAAGGCTATTTTTGGTATTTTTTGAGATTTTCAAATGTTTGATTTTCCAATATTTTTGGGGTTTTATGAGATTTTGACCAAGAGACTAACCTAAAGACCTATCCTAGGGGCCTTGGGGGCTGATCAACTAATTTTCCTTGCCTACGTTATACATGCATAGACCCCATAGTTTGACTGACAACTTGACCGATTTACAAATGAAGATATACATGATGAGATGTCAGTTTTATTATGACAAACTCCTAAAGGACAGACGTAAGTGTCTCAGGGGATGATCAAATATCAACCTTGCCTACGTTCAAGGGTCAAAGACCCATAGTTTGATAAGACGAATGTGTTTTTTGACTTTTTGACTGAATTTTGGATTTTTTTCATTTTCTAACATTTTGATGTTTTTTGATTTTTTAATTTTTAGGACTTCAAGAATATACATGAATCCAATCTGATGATAACATGCCCCCAGCGTGATGCAATAGACTACTTCGATAAAGGCAGGACAAACTGACCTTGGGAATGCGCTGAGTAGTACTAGGAGGGATCATGATATGAGCAATAGACCAAGCTATGGTGTATATGCAAGTGGATGAGTGATGGATGAAGATCTGAATGTGACAGATGATGGAAACATAATGGATAGATGATGCAGAACAAGCCATGAAGATCCTGGTGGATGGAAAGTGCTTATTTACACAAGGCGCCTATTTGCTAGGTTTTCACCAAGGTACTTGTCCAAAGTGCCACCGGAGTGGTTTTCACTAGAGGATGATTTTTCTCTTTCTGTTTTTAATCCTTTTTCTAATTTTTTTGGATTTTTTACTTTTTTTGAATTTTTTTGCTATCACCAAGATGCCTGTTTGCTAGGTTTTCACCAAGGTAACCATTTATTCAAGTCATTTTATGATTTTTTTTATTTTTTGGTTCTATACCTTGAAATATTAGGCATAAAACTTTTTGAGATGAGAGCTATTCATGGGTTCTTGCAGAGGTTCCCCTTCAAGTGTTGATAACTAATATGCCCCTGACTTATAGCTTACTGTGATAACAAATTGTCCTAACCAGTTGGGTTCAAATTTTCCTTTACTGTTTGGATTTGGGGTGTTCTTCTGATTCTCCTTTAGTACCAGTTGTTCGACTTGGAATGTTCTACTTCTGATTTTATTGTTATAGCTCCTCTTGAGTTTGTTTTGATAGACTTGCAAATGATTTAAAGTGTCTATACACCACTCATCTAGAAGCTCCAGCTCATTCAGTCTTGATACTCGGTACTGTTCATTTGTGATGAGGTTTTGCAGTGATATTCTTAGTGACGAGAGCTCAATCTCAATGGGGAGTACTACTTCTGATCCATAGACTAGGGAGAAGGGGGTGGCACCAGTGGGTGTGTGGATGCTGGTTCGGTAGGCCTAGAGGGCAGGATTGAGTTGCAGATTCCAGTCACAACCTGTGTCATTGACTATTTTCTTGAGGATTTTTAAAATGGTTTTATTTGTGGCTTCTACTTTGCGATTGCCTTGGGGATAGTATGGGGTGGAGAAGCAATGTTGGATTTTGAATTTTTCACACAAGTTGTAGACATCCCGATTCTTGAATGGTTTCCATTATCTGAGATAATGGCTTGTAGGACACCATAGCACAAAATGAGAGTTCAAGATGAACTTTGATATCTGCTTCCCTATTATATACATCATGGGTATGGCTTCCACCCACTTGGTAAAGTACTTAGTGGCTGTTATGATGAACATGTGGCCATTAGATTTGGTGGGAGTGATTTTTTCAATGAGATCAAGTCCCCACTGTGAAAAGGGCCATGGTATGATCATGGGATGAAGTTCTTGAGCTGGAGCATGGATGAGGTCCCCATGTTGTTGATATTGTAGACACCTTCTGACATATTCATGTGCCTCTCTTTCCATTGTAGGCCAATAATACCCCATCCTCAGTAGTTTCTTGGCTAGGGTCATTCCACTTGAGTTTGAATCACAGATGTCATTATGTACTTCAATTAAAGCATTCAATTCCTCCTTAGCATTTAAATAGTGTAATAAGGTTCCCTCTATGCTTCTACAGTATAAGGTATTTCCTAGGATGACGAATTGGGATTCTTTTTTGACAAAGTTTCGTTTTAAGGTTGAGGGTAAATCGACAGGTATGACCCCTATTCGCAAGTAGGTATAAATTTCATTGTACCAGGGATCATCAAGACCAATGATTTCACACACAAATTCTTATTCTAGTACCTTGAATGAAGGCACGAGAAGCTGCTCTATCAAGAATTCATGTTTTAGAATGTTGTGACAAATGTCTAGTAGGGATTAAATTGTTGCCATGGCATCTACTACTCTATTGTTGGCTTTGGGTATCTGCTCAAATGTGATCTTGATAAAGGATTCTTTGAGAGTATCCACTAGTTTCTTGTATGGAGTGAGCTTATCATCCTTAGTCTGGTACTCATCGTTCACTTGGTTTATTATCAGCTGAGAGTCTCCATATACTCTAAGGGCCATGAGGTGCCATTGTACTGCTATTCTGAGACCTATGGTTAAAGCCTCGTATTCTACAATGTTATTAGTGTAGGGGAACGCCAATTTATAGGACCTTGGTATGTAGTTCCCTTGTTGGGTGATAAAGAAGACACCAACTCCTAATCCATGTTGTGTGTATGATCCATCAAAGTAAAGTTTCCAATGGTCGGATATGTTGAGATTGAAGATGGATTCATTTGGAAACTCTAAGATGAGAGGATTTTCTGAATAGATTGGTACTTCTGCAAGCTGATCTATGATGACTTGGCCTTTAATTGCTTTCTGATCTATGTATTCAATGTCATACTCTGATAGTATCATGACCCATTTAGCCATCCTTCTAGTGAGCATTGCTTTTGATAGTAAGTACTTGAGAGGGTCGATTTTGGTGATGAGTTTTATTTCGTGTGCCAACATGTAATGTCTGAATTTATATGAAGGAAACACTACTGCTAAACAAGCTTTCTTAATGAATGAGTAATTTAACTCATGATCGACCATTGTTCTATTCATATAATATATGGCCCTTTCTATCCTATTTTTGTCATGCTGAGCTAGGAGAGCACCAAGGTCTGATGTTGTTGTTGAAACATAGAGAATTAATGACTTTCTTGGGATTGGTGGCATTAGGACTGGTGGTGTAAGTAGATATTCTTTGATCTTATTAAAGGATTCTTCACACTTGTTAGCCCACTTGTATGCTACTCCCTTGTGGAGTAGTTGAGAATATGGATTCTGTTTATTTGCTAGCTATGTTGTAAATATTCAGATGGATTGGAGCCTACCTTGGAGACCTCTCAATTGCTTCAATGTTTTGGGTTCCTCCATATCAAGGATTGATTTTAACTTTATTGGATCTACCTCAATACCTCTCATTGACACTATATATCCTAGCAATTTTCCTAATTATATGTCGAAGATGCACTTCTTTGGATTTAATTAGACCTTATATTCCTCCAGCCTATCAAAAATGGTACTTAGGGTTGCTATGTGATCCTTCCTCTTTCTGGATTTGGCTAGTATGTCATCAACATAATCTTTGATAGTTTTATGGATCATGTCATGGAAGATTAAGGTCATGGCTCTTTGGTATGTTGTTCCTACATTCTTCAAGTTGAATGGCATCATATTCCAATAGTAAGTCCCCCATGGACAAGTGAAAGTTATTTTATGTTGGTCTTCTTTAGCAATCATTATCTAGTTGTATCTTGAGAAACCATCCATCAAGCAAAGAATTTCATGTCTCGCCATCATATCTACGATCATGTTAATGTTGGGCAATAGGAAGTCATCTTTTGGACATGCTTTGTTTAAGTCCCTGAAATTTATGTAGATTCTGATGCCCCCATCAGGTTTTGAGATGGGAACCAGGTTTGACACCCATTCTGGATAGTCTATTGGTTAAATGAATCCTACATCTACTAGATTCTTTAGTTCCATTTTGGCTAGCAAGGTGATTTGAGGGTGCATTTTTCTAAGCTTTTTTCTGACGGGTTTTGCTTCAAGATATACTGCTAGATGATGAACTACAATTTTTGGATCGAGCCCTAGCATGTTTGTGTAGCTCCACGCAAAATTAACTTGTCTCTCTCTTAAGAAGGCTGCTAGGAGTTCTTATTCCTCTTATTGTAGTGATTCCACATAGAATGTGATGTGCGGGGTCTATTATGTTCCTAGATTAATTGGATTGCACTTTTTTGCTAGGATTGGTGATTTTTCTTGATGAAGAGTTGTGAAAGGAAGATTGAATCCCCCATCCTTAGGTGCCTCATAGTGGTTTTCAACATTGTATGTGTCCTTTATTTTTATTTTTTTCATGTCGGAGAGTGCCATAGTGTGGTTTTCACTCAAGGACTTAGATATTCTTAATTTATCACTTTTGCAACTGAGGGATTCAATTGTTTCCCCATAATAAGTTTGTGTATCTAGTTCAATGATAAACCCTGCTTTGTGATCCCCACATGGAATGCTATCTGTAGTCCCATGAATTATGAGAGCGCTTCATCATTTTTGAATGTATCAAGAATTGGTGGTCCTCGTTGGTCATAATCGATGAGTTGGGGGTAAACTAGGTGGATTTCATGATTTTGATGTTCTGACTCAAAGGAAAAGGTACTAATCATGAGAAGGGTGGTATCCTCGAAGAGCCTAGGTAGGTTGGATATGGGATCCTCGTCATCACTACTACTACAGACATTAGTTATATCAAATGTGAAGTTTTCTATGAATCGGCCTATAGATACAACTAAGCGAAGTTTGGCTATAGATTGCTGAGGAGGATTATTGACCTTTCTAACTGGTGGACTTCAGCCACATTTGGTTATACTCAGAGGGGTACATTTGAGGCCAAGATTTCTCATTCGTGTCTCTAAAATGATAGGTATTATAAGCCTGTTGTTATTTTGTCCAAGTCTCTAGTTTCTATCATAACCCATTGCAAGCATCATTTGCAAACCTTTGCTTCTGTCATCTAATGGTAGATTGGCTGCTACTCTATCATCTTGGTATAGGAGATGAGATGGATCCTCCTCTATGACTTCTTGTCCAAGATCTCCCCAACTTATGAAGTTGGGATAGTCTTTAGGGGATGTTTGAGATGTAGAGGCTTCATTTGCTTGAGGACATCCTTGTGATCTAGCGGATTGTGGTAACTCTCCTACCACAAAATCATTTTTGGGAATCGTGTAGTTTTTGCAACCATTATCCTAGATGATGAGTTTTATATCAAAGATGGTGGGAATGGTGGGAGTGGTGGGTGTCTCTATCACAAAAGTGGATGTGAAAGTGGCTGGATCAATGTATGGTGTTGATGGGCCTTCATCATTTTTAGGTACTTGAGGGATTTTGTAGTATTTTTCCTCAAGGTTCTTATAGTAGGAGAATGGCTTAGGATCTCCATGGACAGTGACCTCTTGTCCTTCATATGTGAAATTGACACATTGATGGAAAGTTGATGCTACCACTTGCATTGCATGAATCCATGGTCATCCTAGGAGAACGTTATAGGGTAAGTCTAGGTCTAGTACCTGACAGGTGGTTTCCATGATAGTTGGCCCTACTTGAATAGGGATTTTGATTGTGCCTTGGGACACTCTTTCTTGATCATCATATGCTTTGATTGTGATACCTTTTCCTTTGTCGATGGAATCCTCTGAGATTTTTAACTGTTTAATGAGCTTGAGGGAACAAATATTCAAGCCTACACCTCCATCCACCAAGACTCGCTTGACTTTACTTTTCTGCACTAGGACTTCTAAGTGGAGTGCATGGTTATGAGATGGTTGAGCGGGAAAGTCATGGTCGAAGAATGTAAGGAGGTTCAGGGTGATGATGTTGTTGACCATAGCTTGGAATTGTTTCACATCAAGATCTTCTAGGACAGTGGATGAAGCCAATGCTTCCTCAAGGATTTTCTTATGGGTAGATGAGATTTTTAACAACTCCATGATGGAGGTTTGTGTTGGGGTTCTTTTTAGTTGATCAAGGACATTGTAACCATTGGGAACAGATCTTGGATTTGACATGGAATTTATATTTGGTTGGGATGACCCTGTAATAGTAACTTTTCCACCTCTTGTGGTGACCCCACAATTGGTATAGGCTCCTTTGAAAGTGATTACTACACAATATTCATCTAGGGAGCAATGATATTTTCATATACATGATTTATGTTTTTGTAGGTTCCTTTTCCCTTATCAGTGTTATTGTTACCTTTATTGTTATGGTTAGGCATTGGATTCATGTATATTTTAAGATTTTGGTTCCCTGTTGATTGTTCCACATTGATGATTCTTTGATCAATGAGGTCTTGGACTATGTTCTTTAGTCTCATGTAGTTGTTCATGGCGTGCCCTTTGATTTTGTGGAATTCACAGAGCTAATTTTCATTGTACCAAGGAGGTTTAATGTCTAGTTCTTGGTATTTCTCATAAGTGGGGATCTTGATGAGATTTTTGTTCAATAATTTATTCATGATGACTTCAAGTGGTTCCCCAAGAGTAGTGTACTTTCATTTCATGAAGTTCTTGTTTCACTGGGGAGGTCCTCTATGGTCATTGATGTTATTGATTACTTGGTTGTTAGGTTGTGTTATTGTGTTTGCTTGATGATGGTTTTGGATTTGTTGTTGAGGCACAGGTATGTTATGCTGAGGGGCATTGATGAAAACTTTGTCATTGATGACACCATCGTTGGTAACATTTTTGTCTCTTTCCCATGTGTGAGGTTTCTAATTGTAGTTGGTGGGTGGGTGATTATTTTGTTGTTTAGGATATGAAGTTGATCCTCCCGGTTGTGTCATGAGGCCTTGTTCAATGCTGAGCACCTTGGAAGTCAACTGATCATACGTGGTGATCCCTTAAACCTTGAGATGGAATGGCAAGAGGCCATCAAGGTTGGATGTGATGGTGCACACTTGTTGTTCCTCGGGCATGACCCATTTACTCTGATTGGCCTTGGATCACCATCATTATAGGAATGAAGCAAACAATTTATTCTTACCTTGTTTCAAAGCTGATAGTTCTTCAAGACTAACATCCATGGTGATATTACATGCGTAGTTTTTGATGAATGCATATATGATTTATTGGAATGTTTTGATGCCTATAGGTAGGTGAGAGAGCAATTCCATATTGTGGCATGCCAAACTCCTAGGAAATAGCTGCATCAGATAGGTATCATCATATGCGACTTCCATGCAATGAACCTAGAATTCCCTAATGTGATCTTTAGGTTTTCCCATCCCATAGTACTTGTCAAACTTGGGGATCTCAAATCCCTTCAAGAATGGTTTCATCACAAGGCTCCCGTCGAATGGATAAGGACACAAATTACTGGATATTCTTATGATTTGCCCTGATTGAAGGTCGAGCACTTGTTGTGATAGAAACCTAATTTGTGTTGTCACATCATTTTGTGGTTCAGGAGGTGGGATGAAAGTGTTTTGAGGTGGTTCACTTGCATATGTGATGGGAAGATTGGTTGATGTGTTGATTGGAAATATCTGCGCATATTGTTGAGCCATGTATGCTTGCACTTGCTACTGTATAAACAATGTTTGTTGTTGGTCTTGTTGTTGCTACGCTAAGATTTCCTATTGCTAAGCCTACTGTTGTGCTTGTTGTTGCACCAAAAATGCTTGTTGTTGCACCAACAACACTTGTTGCTGGGATGCTAATTGGGCTGCTTCTTGCTGCTCTTAGTATTGTTTTATTGCTTGTTGATATGCTTGTAGTTGTGTTGCTTGTTTTTGTGCAAGAAACTATGCTTGTGCCTATGCTTGTTGTGCTTGATATTGGGCATGCACCTGAGCTTGAGCTTGAGCTTGAGCTTGTGCTTGTGCTTGTGCTTGTGCAGCTTGAGAAGCTTGCTATTGTTGTTGTTGCAATAAGGCTTGTGCTTGTGCAGCTTGCTGCGCTTGTTGTGCAATTTGGGAAGCTTGAGCATCTCGTCCCACTTGAGCAGCTTGTTGGGTAGCTAGTTGTGCAACTTGTTGAGTAGCTAATTGTGCAGATTTTTGCTTTTGTACTTGTAGGAATGCTTTTTGATAAGTAGCTTGCTAAGCTGCTTGTAATTCCATGTTGTATTAGCTTGATAAATTGGAGCTTAGTGGTGGTGGTGGATTCAAAATGGTGCTTGTGGTGGTGATGAGTGGTGGATGGTGTGATCAATTTGGTTGGTCCTTGAGATCCCATTTTTTGAGATGTTAGGGGATGGTTGATGATGTCGTGATTGCTTGCATAGTTTTCATCTATTGTTGTGATATCAATGACAAGTTTTGAGAGTTTGGCGTGGTGTTTTGATTGATATTTGGTAAAGGTGGGAGTCCCAAGCCAAGTAGAGGTGTGGATAATGGTGGTAATGGTGGAAGAGGTGAAAATGCAAGGGGTGTGATCTCTTGAGAAAATGATGTGGTGTTGAAAATGCCCCCAGGTACGATCATGTCACCTTCTCCTTGTGAAGTTATGAGGAGAGAAGTTTTGGGTGTTGTGAGGAAGGATGATGATGATGGATCGTTAGGATCATAGAAAGTGAGAGGGGCATACTTATGTAATGGATTTTGAGGTATGTTTTGTTCCAAAATGGTATTTGCATCCAAGTCTTGATTATTGACAAGGGGGTGTGTTTGAATAGCATTAAGAAATGCATTTCCCTTGTTAACATTGGGTTGAGTTGGAGCAAAATATGTTGTGATTTGTTGGATGTTTTGAGTGATTTTTTGTGATGGGGGTGTAGATGAGATGGGGAGTGTGGATGAAATTAGAGGTATTCCCTTCAAAGCTGGTTCCACTATAGATCTTACGTCAAAATAAGAAGGTAATTTGGCCCATTGTTTTGCTAGTTCGAGCATGTATAGTGAAGGGTTAAGCCTCATCATGATATTGATGATCTTATGGTTCTCTAGATTTTGGATCATTTCAGTGATTTCTTCATGGGACACCCCAAAGGTAAGATCTTCTTCTTGGATTTCCTCTTGTGGATTTTGTGATGATGAGAGAAATTTTTTCAAAGGAATGTTTGATTCAACGGGATTCATTTCGGCATTTTTTTGGCTTAAGTCATTTGAAGCAGATGTTTCTTTTCAGCTTCCATGTTCTGCTTGTATTGAGATCTAGGGGTATTTGCAGGTTAATGGTGGGCCAAAAAGTGGCAATGAGGAAAAAAACACCTCTTTCATCAATCAAAAAAATGTGAAAAGAACATGTTGACTTTTTTTAGGCTCGGGTGTCACCATGCCAAACACCAAACCTACTTTTACAAATCGGATATCCGATTTGTAAAAAGCATATATTAAAAACTTTTGTCGCTTTTTTGAAGTCATTCGGCTAAGAAGAACCCGCAGGCACAATGCATCCATTCTTCGTGTAACAGATATCTGATTTGGGCTAAATTTGATTTGGAAAGGTAATTTTTTTATTTTTATTTGATTTGATTCAATTTTGATTTAGATTTGAATAATTTCATATGGTTTTTTGTTGATTTTTTTTAAAAAATAGGGTTTTTGATTGAGTTTTTGTGAAAAAATTTGAGTTTAGAATAGATTTTGATAAAAAAAATGAATGTTTTTTGTGGATTTTTTTCACAATAGGGTTTTTGATTGAATTTTTATGAAAAAATTGAATTGAGAATGGATTTTGATAAAAAAATGAATGTTTTTTGTGGATTTTTTTCTCAAAATAGGGTTTTTGATTGAATTTCTATGAAACAATTGAGTTCAAAATAGATTTTGATAAAAAAATGAATGTTTTTAATGGATTTTGATTTAAAAATAGTGTTTCATTTATATTGTCTAATTTTAGATTAATTATTTTTTAACTTTAATGAGCCATTATGGCTGCTAAGAATGAAAATGCACAAATTCCACTAGTTGAAAATGAAAATCCACTAGTTGAGAATCAAAATGAAAAATGCCAAATGCTCCACCACCTCTACATCCATCAATTGAAGAGTTAATTCATAAAAAATTGGAGCAATTGAGGGGCATTTGTGATGTTTATAGGAAAATCCCTCAATTATCCCGTATGTCAACCACATTGATAGGAATAATTACAAATGTAGAAACCCTCTCCACCCAACATAATGCATTTCATTCATGGCAATAAACCATGAGGCAATATTATGCAGATGGATTGTCTTATGATGATGTGAAAGATCTCCAAATAACAAAAGCCCAAATAGCCTCTTTATTTATTAACCCCAACACTTGTTTGCTAGTTAATGTTAACAAGCCAAAACTTTCTATGTTGAGTTTTTGTTAGGGCATCATGTCAATTACTTTGACATTAAACCCTTCTAGGGCATTGGTAGAGGTATGCCTTAGGATAGGCCAAGGGCAGCTAGAGTAGTTAGGTTCCCACATGTTCCTCGTCCTCCCCTTCCTCCGCCACCTCCAGTACGACATCCAAATATTAGAGAGGATGCATCCACACAAACTATCTAGACCAGTTACTCTTTCAGTGGTATTTTAGTTTCCCATGCTTCTTCAGTAGCTCAACCATAGTCTGGTTATCTTGGCGATGGATCTAGTGTTGTTGCATCCTCCTCCTCGAGTCTACATATTTGTGTGCCAGATATTTGCAATACATGCCAACAAATGTGTTTGGGTCCTATTGTATAGCCCCTTGAGCATCCATTAGACACTTTTGATTATGACATCCAGGATGTGGAGATTATAGTAGATCACACGTAGGGGAGTGGAGCACACCCTACAGAGTCCTGTCCTGCTAGAGAGGTGGACATTGGAGTAGTTACACAGGTAACATTTAAGGTGTAAATTCATAACTTGCATTTTTTTAAAAATGAATATTAATAAGAGATAGTATCAAGTACTAATATTTATTTACATGGTCTATTTAACAGTTAATGTCTGAGGAGGAGCTCACACAGGTGACTGACAACATGCTTAGGGCCATTTCATTTGGCCTCAACACACACACAGTATGTATTTTCTCACTCACTCATTTACATTTTTTTACTGTATATTTGCTTGTCATTTGAATTGTCAATAATGAAATTATATATTAACATATATGTTTATCTTACTCTCTTCTTGTAGAAAACACCTAGTGTGAGTGAGGTGTGACACTCTCCAGACTATGGAGGCACAATGTTGGATAAGGGAAAGGTAATTGAACTCAAATTTGATTGAGTTAAAATTTATAAGATCTTTTATTGATTATGCATACATTGACATAGATTCGTAGTTTCATATGTACTTGTCATTTTTATGTACAGGCGATTGTGAGCTATACATCATTGTTGATAAGTGCCACAACACCCAAAGGAGTAGGTATTCAAACACTTGAAGGAGGAGGTGTTGAAACACCTCAAGGAGGAGGTGTTGAGACACCTAAAGGAGATACAAAAAAAGATCAACCTAAAGAGGTATGTGTTTATTTTATTTTGTGCTTGGTAAATATGTTCTTATTACTAACAATTCTATGCTAACTTGGATCAATTTCATGTTTTTGTTCACATATATAGATTGACATTACAAAATTTGGTTTGGTTAGTTCTTTGAGAGGGGTATATTCTAGGACTCCTGACTCTTCAAAGAGATGTAGATTTCAGGTAATCAAGATTTTAATTTTAGAGTTCAATTATAATTCAATGTGTATTGATTTTTATGTTAATTATTCAATTTTAAATTATATAGTATAACTAATCTCAATTGTGGTTTGAATTTTTCTTGTGTAGCTACCTTCAGAGCCAACGAGTGCTTCAAAGAGGCTCCATTTTGATGATCCACCAGTAGTTTATGATGAGATAGACATTTTGGTATGTAAATTTTGAATAGATACCAAGATGGCATATGCCACATATTGTAAAACTTTTTTGAGTTGGTGTTGATGCCATTTTTGTATATGGACATACACTTGATTATTGGATAATTTGATATATAGAAGTTGACAATCAAAATTTAGTTTCCTCCTCATGTGCATGATTAAACTCTTTGAAGCAATGGTTAAATATCAATGTACAATATATAAAAAGAATGGTTAAATATTATGTAGTTTATATTCATATTGCTGATTACATTGCATTGCACATCTTTCAAACTCAAAGCATTATCTCACATTGCATAAGTAACTAGATACTCATATGATTAACCCTACACCGTCTAATTTTCTTCTTTGTCAACTTTCCCATGCCTTAGTAAATTTGGTGGTCCATTTGTAACCATCAATTTTTTTATATAACATAAATTCACCTTTTTCAAAAAATTAATATGGCTAGACTCCCATATGAATACTAATAATATATCACATGACCATTCTTCATATACTTACTGGCACTTTGTGTCTTCTTAGATGAGCCAAAAGTTGTTGCCCAACTACCTTATCCTTCATCAATGTTCCATATTTTAATCATTCCATCCCAAGATGTTGTGACCATTTGTTGACTAGAAGATTCAATTATTTGTAGGCATGAAATGACATCATCATGCACTTTGACCTAGAAATTTAGGAAAAGAATACTATTAAAAGTTGCGAGCTCTGAGAAAAATAGATGTTTATCTGACTACAACACCATCTAAATATGGATTCTTTTAGAAAATAAAAAGCAAGACATAACTTTTAAACAAATAATTTAATCACAATGTATTTTTCACAAAGAAAATATGTATAAAACGCTTCTCCATAATGGCTAGTATAGAAAATAATTGCATTGGTAGAACAAAACTCCAAAACATTTCTAATTTCCTTGATTAATTGAATTTCAAGTAGAATCCCCACAATAATTATGTTTTACATAAACTGATAGGAAAACAACATTGCTTGGAAAGTGCATCTCTAATATTTTATGTTCCTTGTACATTAATTTAAATACATTTGTAGAAGTTATATGAAAATATAGCTTCTTAAATTCTTCTTTAATTTGAAGGTTAGTTTTGATAGTGAGTAATTTATTTCATAGATGGATTTTAGCTTTTGCTTGATGTTGTGCATTGTACTTTCTTCTATAAATAAAATGAGACATGCTAATGCACATTTTCACTATAATTTCTCTATTTTCTTCCTCAACATATCTCTTTGTTGGGCTTTGATACAACCCTGTTAGGGCCTATCCTAATCACATTTAGCCCAAATCAAAAATAAAATTTCATGCATTGCTTCTCCCTACACTAGCAGACCCTGGCTGGAGGTTTTATTTGATATTGTCAACAAACATACATCTGGTTGTCTGAATGAATGGGGGATTTACAACCTTCCCAATCAAGAGGTCATGACTTGTCAGAACTGATTAAAGCAATTCAAGACTTATGTCATAGGATGAGAACATTTGACCATAGACTCAATGATAAATGCAATGATCCTTAACTAAATTATTCATACAAATTTCTTAGATTTGGAATAATTCAATGAAAATCAGCCCAAACATTTAAACAAGATATTTAGATCTAAAACATTCACATATGATAAATAGATCTACACATATAAGTTGGTTGGAATAGAGTATTTAATTGAAATAACTCACTTCATGATTAATATTTTTTTGCTTCAATTGTTTGCTCATAACCAAGATTACAATGATCAAAATATTTTTTAGAAAAATATTGGGATGCTGAAATCCACTCTGCTTGGCATAAAAATGAAACCTTTATGTGAAATTTCGCTCACAAATCCAAACAAGTTTCATCCTCCAAAATCTAGGAAACCAATGGGTTTTCGTCGAAAAATCTCCATAACCTAAGGGTTTTTGTCCTTAGATTCAACAAGTGAACACAAGTGTCCGACTTTGCAATTTTGGATTTGTTGAGATGATGCCCAAAGATTATCCAAACTAATGAAGTTTTATTCCTTATATGAGGTTGAAGGCCTAACATGGGTCCAAAGTTTCTTGCCATTTTCTCACATTCAAATTTGGGCTCATTAATTGCATTCTTGGTTAGTCATGGTCATGGGTGGAGTCCATTCAAATGGTGAGGTTTTGTGAAAGTGCATGCTTGAGTGTGGAGATCTAGGGAAATGATTGCTTTAATTTCAAGCAAATAATTATCCCAAGGTCCAACATCAAGGGTTCAGGTAATGGGATTCTTGGGTGTTAGGACACAAGACAATGGGGATCTAGGGGTTTGAGGATTATGATACCCCATTGGCTCTTTTACAAATGTAAGACATCATCAAAAGGCCCAAAGATCCAAAGAGGAATGTATGGTTTGAGAAGTGGTGGTCAAGGTATTAGGGTGTTATGCGAATGAAAAGGAAAAATTTCAAAGGCCCACAAGAGAAGGAAGTGGGAGGTGGAGGCACAAGGAATGAAAGAAATGCATGATAGTATTAGAGAGTCTGAAATCCCACCCAAAGTAGGAAAGTGACCCATCTTTCAAACTCAATGCATTATTTTGTATCATTGTTACATTGGTCTTGAGAGTGGTAGCTTAATAGAGGTGTTTGAAGTGATTGAGAGGTTATTGAGAGGTCGGTTTTAGGGTAGTTAAGGTGTTTGATGTGATTTAGAGGTTGCTTTTAGAGAATAGAGATGTTGAAGAGTACATCAAGTCAATGAGAACCGAAGTGTAATGTGTTTTAGTTTGTGGTACTCCTTTGTTTCTCTATAGATGTGTGATAAATTCTTAGTTCAATGATGTTGAACAATTTTAGAAAAAAGAAAGTTGTGTCATGGTTCACATTCAATCCAACAAGCAAAAATGAAAGCTCAGCCTCTTGGAATGAAAATGCTTGTTTGCAAAACAAATGAATAAGAATGAGGTAGTTAAGGTGTTTGAAGTTATTTAGAGGTCACTTTTAGGGTGGAAGGCTTAAAACTCCATTTTAAATGCAAAAAAAAGAATGAAATTACTTCAAACCAAGTTTGTGAAGAAGTTAACTATGTTGCCCACTAGTTTCCCTTAAGAGTCCAAAGTGCTAAAAGGCAACAATATTTGAAGGTCTATTTCTTGGAGACTGTGATGCTTACAAACTCCATCCAAGGCTATGGGATAGTGTTGGGACCATCTACAAAAACCTCTCTCGGTTTTTGCTATCTAGGAGAGACATTTTCCTGTGGTGATGACTTTTCAGTGGAGGGAAAAGTTGTCAGATGCAAGCAGTGTAAAGTTGCAAAGTGGTGCAACTTTCACTCCACAGCTTGTACGACCAAACAGCATTTCCAACACATTTGAATGGGTACGTTTACACTAGGATGTCCCTTACCCAATACGAATCACTCCAAGCACATTGGACCTGGGCGATTTCCCTTAAGAGTCTAAAGTGCTAAAAGGTAGCAATCTTTGAAGGTCTATTTCTCAGAGACCGTGATACTTACTGACTCTCTGTATGAGGCTATGGGATCGTGTTGGGACCATCTAGAAAAGCCTCTCTCGATTTTTGATATCTCGGAGGTATTTTCCTATGGTGATGACTTTTCAGTGGAGGGAAAAGTTGCCAGATGCAAGTAGTGTAAAGTTGCAAAGTGGTGCAACTTTCACTCCACAACTCGTACAACCAAATGGACTATTCCAACATGTCCAGATGGGTACGTTTACACTAGGGATGGTCCTCTCTTGCACCCAAATATGTTGAATCACTCTGAACTACATTGGACCGACAATTTCCCTTAAGAGTCCAAAGTGCTAAAGGACAACAATCTTTGAAGGTCTATTTCTTAGAGATTGTGATACTTACAGACTCTCCGTTTGAGGCTATGGGATCATATTTTGACCATCTACAAAAAATTATCTCAATTTTTGATATCTCAGAGGCATTTTTCTATGGTGATGACTTTTTAGTGGAGGGAAAAGTTGCCAGATGCAAGTAGTGTAAAGTTGCAAAGCGGTGCAACTTTCACTCCACAGCTCGTACAACCAAATAGACTGTTCCAACACATTTGGATGGGTACGTTTACGCTAGGGATGGTCCTCTCTTGCACCCAAATACGCCGAATCACTCCGAGCTACATTGGATTGGCGATTTCCCTTAAGAGGCCAAAGTGCTAAAATGCAGCAATCTTTGAAGGTCTATTTCTTGGAGATCGTGATGCTTATAGAATCTCTATCCAAGGATATGGGATTGTGTTGGGACCATCTACAAAAACCTATCTCGGTTTTTTCTATCTCAGAGGTGTTTTCCTGTGGTGATGACTTTTTAGTGGAGGGAAAAGTTGCCAGATGCAAACAGTGTAAAGTTGCAAAGTGGTGCAACTTTCACTCCACAACTCGTACGACCAAACAAAATTTTTCAACACATCCAGATGGGTATGTTTACACTAGGTATGGTCCTCTCTTGCACCCAAATATGCCGAATCACTCTGAGCTACATTGGATTGGCGATTTCCCTTAAGAGTCCAAAGTGCTAAAAGACAACAATCTTTGAAGGTCTATTTCTCAGAGACTGTGATGCTTATAGACTCTCCATCTAAGGCTATGGGATCATGTTGGGACCATCTACAAAAATCTATCTCAGTTTTTGATATCTCAGAGGCATTTTCCTGTGGTGATGACTTTTTAGTGGAGGGAAAAGTTGCCAGATGCAAGTAGTGTAAAGTTGCAAAGTGGTGCAACTTTCACTCTGCAGCTAGTACAACCAAACAAACTATTCCAACATATCCGGATGGGTACGTTTGCGCTAGGGATGGTCCTCTCTTGCACCCAAATATGTTGAATCACTCTGTGCTACATTGGACCGGTGATTTCCCTTAAGAGTCCAAAGTGCTAAAAGGCAACAATCTTTGAAGGTTTATTTCTCAGAGACCGTGATGCTTACAGAATCTCTATCTAAGGCTATGGGATCATGTTGGGACCATCTACAAAAATCTCTCTCAGTTTTTGCTATCTCGAAGGCATTTTCCTGTGGTGATGACTTTTCAGTGGAGGGAAAAGTTGTCAGATGCAAGCAGTGTAAAGTTGCAAAGTGGTGCAACTTTCACTCCACAGCTCGTACGACCAAACAGACTATTCCAACACATTTGGATGGGTACGTTTATGCTAGGGATGGTCCTCTCTTGCACCCAAATACGCCGAATCACTCCGAGCTACATTGGACCGATGATTTCCTTTAAGAGTCCAAAGTGCTAAAAGGTAGCAATCTTTGAATGTCTATTTCTCAGAGATTGTGATGCTTATAGACTCTTCGTCTAAGGCTATGCAATTGTGTTGGGACCATCTAGAAAAAACCTCTATCATTTTTTGATATCTCAGAGGTGTTTTCCTATGGTGATAACTTTTCAGTGAAGGGAAAAGTTGCTAGATGCAAGGAGTGTAAAGTTGCAAAGTTGTGCAACTTTCACTCCACATCTTGTACAACCAAACAGACTATTCCAATACATCATGATGGGTAATTTTATGCTAGGGATAGTCCTCTCTTGCACCCAAATACGTTGAATCACTCTGAACTACATTGGACCGACAATTTCCCTTAAGAGTCCAAAGTGCTAAAAGGAAACAATCTTTGAAGGTGTATTTCTCAAAGACCGTGATGCTTACAAACTCTCTATCTAAGGCTATGGGATCATGTTGGGACCATCTACAAAATCCTATCTCAGTTTTTTCTATCTCAGAGGAATTTTCTTGTGGTGATGACTTTTCAGTGGAGGGAAAAGTTGCCAGATGCAAGCAATGTAAAGTTTCAAAGTGGTGCAACTTTCACTCCACAGCTTGTACGACCAAACGAACTATTCTAACACGTCCATATTGGTACATTTATGCTAGGGATGGTCCTCTCTTGCACCCAAATACACCGAATCACTCCGAGCTACATTGGACTGATGATTTCCCTTAAGAGTCCAAAGTGCTAAAAGGTAGCAATCTTTGAAGGTCTATTTCTCGAAGACCATGATGCTTACAAAATCTTCGTCCGAGGCTATGGGATCATGTTGGGACCATCTATAAAAATATCTCTCAGTTTTTGCTATCTCAGAGGCATTTTCCTGTGGTGATGACTTTTCAGTGGAGGGAAAAGTTGCTAGATGCAAGCAGTGTAAAGTTGCAAAGTGGTGCAACTTTCATTCCGTAGCTTGTATGACCAAACAAACTATTCCAACACATCTAGATGGATATGTTTATGCTAGGTATTTTTCTCTCTTGCACCCAAATATGCCAAATCACTCCGAGCTACATTGGATTGAGTCAAATTAGGTGAAAATTGATGCAGACACAAGGGCACAATCAAAAACTCTTTGCAACCTGCCTATTTGAGGCATCTAACAAGATTATTCTGACCTCTTTGGACTGTCCAAAACTCCCTTAAAACTTGACAAGAAACTAAATACACATTTCCCTCTTTAACCCCCTTAAACCCTTGTAATAGTGAGAAACTAGTTTTTGTCCAATTACTCCACAATTTTCTAAAACACTAGATGAACACATGACTAATTCAAACACCCATATCCAAGTTACACAACATATATGAGAAAAAACATAGATTCCTTTGGACCAACGTTGACTTCCTATACATTCACCCTTGAACAGGCTACTCAATTAGCTCAAAAATGCAAAGCAACATACCTTCAAACACCACACAGACCCCTTAAACCTTGGGGCAACAAATAAATTTCCAAGAAAACAAAAATTCTATAATTTTATTCCATTTGTACGGAATTGTAACTGTCAAATCAAAAAACCCTTGTTTTTAGTGTAATTCTTGAGGGTTTATTGGATGTAGCACTTCCACAACCTTTTAGACTTTTCCACCACCTTAGAAACCTTTATTTAGGCCCCAATATGCTTAGAAAACAAAGAAACTTCTGGTATCTCAAATATTTTTGCAAACCCTAGGGTAAAAACTCTATTTTCAAGTGAAAAAAACCACCATTTTTGGACTTTTAACTCTTCATTTTATTTCAAAACCCAGTTCTCCACGCCTTACACTCTTGAAATAATGTCAAGACATGTAATAACATTTCTACATAAATTTTTCATACAAAGTAATGGGAAGATAAAACCATGTAAGTGGTTTCCCCAAACTAATTGCCACCAAAACCATTCTTGATAGTTTAAAACCATGAACCACCCCAACATGTAATTATGATAACACTCAAGATAGCCCTCCACCATGAACATATCAACTAAGTAGGAACCCATAACATTATGGAAAGATGATCCACTTCTCCCAATGTAACTCCCAAGCATTACATGTGAGAGATGGTCAATTTCATTGATGGCCCCGATTGTGTGACTCCCATTGATGACCTTCTTTATTCAATGCCATTACAACAATATCCAAAGCTTTCAAAAGAATACTTGTAGACACTAAAAATTGACCTAGGTCTGCAAGCTCCATTTCTCGCCACTTTCATCCTAGCATAATTAAGATACTTAATTATGTTATCCGGTCCATTTTCATCTATTAATTAAATAATTTTAATTATTTAATTAATTCATGTCTATTTATTCTATCCTGATTAATTAAATAAATTAATTGCGTCACTAATTTCTTCCTCTTCTTCAATAGTTAAATAAATTATTATTTATTTAATTATTTTGTCAGCTTTCATCTATAGTTAAATAATTACCATTAATTATTTATCTATTCATGGTCCTTTAATTCTTCCATAGTTAAACAATTATTAAAATCATTTAACTATCCCATGCCACCTCTCCTAATTAAATAGTTAATCTAAATTAATTATTTAAGGTCTAATTTTCATCTCTCCATTTAATTAAATTAATAAATTTAATTAAATGCTCCTCTTTTCATTTTCTCCAAATAAATAATTTGAATAAATAATTTATTTTCCACTTGTCCATTTCCTCTATTTTCGAATAAATAATTTAAAATAAATTATTTAAGCACCACTTGGTCAAAGATACCTTGTCATAACATTCATTTCCTGTCATAGCCTGCATGTCCCTACATGTGCTTGCATGCATGTCCTAGCCTGCATGTCTGTCATGGCCTGCATGTCTTTGCATGTCTTCTTATCATGATTCCTCTAAGAATAGCATATTCTTGATGCATCAATTTTGGAACGTCGATTCAACCTTCAATCTCATCCATCTATTTGAAATTTCCTTTTCTTATAAAATGGAAATTTTGAATTCCCCTCTTCTTCTTCTTCCTCTCTCTCTCTCAAACATTCAGGTGAACTTTTGTTCTTCTTTTCACAACACATTTTCATGCATACTTAGTGTAGACACCCAAATTTGATCACTCCCATATGATTAAATTTACCCCTTTATTCATCAATTCTGTCAATATTAATTTATTTAGTATTGCACTTCTCACATAAAATTCTTAAAGTGTTTAATTTAATAATTAAGTACTTTATTTGGTGCTTTTATCTTCTCTAAATTAAATAAATACACCAATTTATTTAATTTAGTCACCCTAATCTATTGAATTAAAATCAATTTAAAATTCTTCTTTTCTCACTTGTCACATCCTTCATAATCCATCTCTAATATGAATTAATTTAATTAATTCATATTTAGGGTGTGCATCCTATTAATCAAAGATTAATGTCACATCCTCCTACATTTGCCACTTGCCTCTAATCTTCCATTAATTATTCTAGTCCAACATTTGCACAACCTTAACCAAGGTCATTAGCCATATTTAGTATCACCTGTTTAGTCAACCTTTGCATTTACCTCTTTTTAGTATTAACCCTCTTTCCCATGTGAATTTTTAATTCATATGTATTTATCCTAGATCCTAAGGCTTCTAGAACCTTGGACTTGTCACATCATCCACATGTGACCAAGTCCCACCTTTTTGGAGCTCACCTTTTATCCTTTAGGTTCTCTTAAGAATGTGAATTTTTAATTCACATTTATGTTTTCAACCACCTCTCCTTTTCCCATGGAGATTTTTGAGGAATTCCAAAATTTCTCAAATGTCCCTTTCACTCTCATTTGGAGACAAGGAATCCCTTTTTGAGAAAATCTTCTCACTCCCCAAGGTGCTTGGAAGGTACTTTTCCTTCCTCCACCTCATGTACCTTTTGGCCACCTCACTTACACCTCATCTCCCCTTAGCCACTTCACCATCCACATGTTAAGATGTGAGGGCTTGTGAGTTCTCAACTCACCATAGCCCTTCATCTTGACCTTGTTGGATGAATCTTGACCATTGAATTCTCTAGAGAATTCAAATTCTTCTATAAATACCCCCTCTTCAAGGGCATTTACAACACTTTTTGATTTGAGCAACCTTATGCTGCCAATTTGCATTCTCAAGCACTTGCTATCATTTAGCCATCCCCTTTGATCATTTTGCACATTTAATCTTGCATCTAGCTACATCAAAAGCCATTCAAGGAGCACACAAATTGATCTAAATCAAGGGCCAACCAAGGAGTCTTCAACAACAAGGAAGGTATAATCATTTTGCATCTTATTTCATCTATTTTTCCTTGTTTTATCACTCTTTAGGTTAATCATTGAAGTGTTTTTAGTATTTTTCTACTTGCATTTTCAGTTATTTTGCACATTAGAGTAGGGTAAAATTCTAAGGTACACATTTCTGGCATGCCCGGTGGGACCCACAAATGGGTTCTTGCATTTAACCTTCATTTTTGCTAAGTATTTTGTAGAAAAAGGTTGCAGAAAGGTGGAAGCGCCCTTTATTTTACTACAGAAAGGCGGAAGCACCCTCTATTTTACTGCAGAAAGGTGGAAGCGCCCTCTGTTTTACTGCAGAAGGGCGGAAGCGCCCCTATTTTTGCTGCAGAAGGGCGGAAGCGCCCCCATTTTGTTGCAAAAAGGTGGAAGCGCCCTCTCTTTTACTGCAGAAAGGCAGAAGCACCCTCTCTTTTGCTGCAGAAAGGTGGAAGTTCCCTCTTGTCTATTGCAGAAAGGCAGTCATGCCCTACATTTGAAAATTTGATTTTGGCTAACAGTTTGTTGCAGTTAGGCGTATATGTCATTTTGCTTAGAAGATCTTTTCAAACACTTTCTTGCAGTAGGGCATACAACTTTTCTTTTTCAAAATCTGATAAAGTGTCTTGCAGTGGGGTAGATATGCCCTTTTATTTTTTAAAGGCTCTTTTCCTCTAACATTTTGTTGCAGAAAGGCAAAAGCGCCCTCTATTTTGCTACAGAAAGGTAGAAGCGCCTCTGTTTTTGCTGCAGAAAGGTGAAAATGCCCCTGTTTTTGCTGCAAAAAGGTGGAAGCGCCCTCTGTTTTGCTACAAAAAGGTGGAAGTGCCCTTTGTTTTGCTGCAACAAGGCGAAAGCACCTCTGTTTTGCTGCAAAAAGGTGGAAGCGCCCCAAAACAACATAGTTTGGAAGGTAAAAAGTCATTTTAGCTTCTTTTTGCTCTCGTTTTTAGCTATTTTCAAGTAATAACCCTCTAACATTATTTTGGCAAGGATATTAGTGTTTTTTGCTAACGTTTTGCAGCATATTATGGCATAATTGACTAAGAATGAAGGATAAGATAGCTAATGTTTACTTGCAGGGCCATCTATTTGATCAAATTTCTAAAAAATTATCCTTGTTATTCGCACATAGTCTAATTAGGGGGAAGTAACCTTTATTGCTTGTTGTGCTTGTCTACTATTGTGTCACCCAAGGGGGCATTAATTTGTTTTCACTTTCCCCTTGGACTTCGTGTGAGCCTGCGGAGTTGTTGGAAATGGTTAGTGTCTTCTTTTTAGTGGGACCTGCTTGGGGATTTCATCACCCCAAGGGACGATTCCAACCACGCGTACCGGTGGGGTATATAAAGGGGGGAGAATGAAAGTTGTACCCCAATCTAGTCATGTTGTAATTGGCAGAGCGTCGAAGCTAGGGTGATACCTAGATAGACGTGAAGAGTTGGTTTGAGCCTTTTAGTATCTCGTTGGGGTTCCCGACTCACGCTTGTGATGGGCTGGTGTTTACGGTTGTGCCTCACATATCGAGAGTATATCGAGGACTCCCTAGAAGCCTTGTGCATCCTAGTTTAAGACCTTTCCTGACCATACCCTTAACATTACTCGTAGGATTGTGCTTGCTTGAAGTGTTTTCTTATGAAAAACCCATGAAATCTTTGATACATTAGCCTTATTTTATCATTTTGAGTCCTTTCCATAGCTATTGCCATTAAAACCAAGCTTTGTCTTATTGCAGAAAGGTGGAAGCACACCCTATTTTGCTACAGAAAGGCGGAAGCACCCCTGATTTACTGCAGAAAGCTGTCAACGCCCCTAATTTTTGCTGCAAAGAGGTGGATTTTCCCTCCTAAACTCCCGAAATCGCCCCATTTGAATCTGTTTAGCCTCTAAACCATCATTTAACCATTCCCCAACCATTATCTCATCATCCAAAGCCTCAGTTTCATCACTTTAAGTCTTCCAAAACCTTCATTTGGTCCGTTTAAACCTCTATCCTATCACTCCAAATCTTTGTTAACCATTCTAAATCCCTACTCATTCTCCACAATCATCTTCAATCCACCCGTTCATTCTAATTTCCTCATATTCCGTTCAAAGGTCCACACCATCACTTACCGAACATCATCATTTTACCATTTACATCACCAAACACCACTCATAACCAAACGACCTTAAACTTGTGTTACAAAGTGGTTACCCAAATTGACCATAGCACTTGAATTTGATTATTAGTCTTTAACTTCGACCCCAATTAATTTGCTTCCATCTCAAGGTGAATTCGGTGTCGTAAGTTATCATCCTCAGCCTAATCAATCCATTCTTATCTTAAGGTGGATTCAGTATTGTAATCATCCTCTTAATCAATCAAAGCTCTAGGTCACTAAGGGTAACTTCCTTTGATCAAACTTAAGGTCTCTCTCACATCTTTCATCATCCAATCATACCCATCCAATAATCCAAATCTATCAAAACCAATTAGTCGATCAAATTGTCCAATCAATCAAATCACATCCATTCAACCAATGCTATCTTATTGATCTTAATAATCCAATCCAATTCAATCAAAATCCAATCTTGCTAAATCCAAATCCGATCCCATCGAAATATGATCCAATCTAATATATCCAAAAAAAAATCTGATCAAAGTCCAAATCTTATCAAAACCACATCTCATCCGACTACAATCAAGTCATTTGTCAAAAACATCTCTATAATCCACCCATAGCACATTTTCATGCCCATTCGAACTAGGTCACAAGTTAAGAGACAAATGGAACAACAACAAGGTCAAAATTCCCAAGCAAACATGTCTCAAGACATTAATAACAATACAAATCCCACCAATGGTGCAAATATTGCCCAAGATCCTAAGAACATCCCACAAGATCCTCATAATGGTAGTTCATCACACTCCAACACCGAGAATCAGAACAACTCACCACATGGTGAAGAGAGTATGGCTAATCAACCTAAACTCACACTTGAGGAACATTTTAGTAATCCCGCCAATGTGCAAATGACTAACCGTCTGCTTGAAAAACATGGGGAAGAAATCTTGGCCCACCTAATTGAGAAGGGTGTCAAACTCCCCTCGAGTGTTGACTTGTCCAAATATAGGGGTGCCCCATCTAACGTACTCCAAGGTTCACAAAATACACCAGAAGGTTCATACTTCCCCAATGTTCCTCCAGTTGAGGGTTGGCATCAACCTGAATTTGGCAATGCCATTCTCTATCAGGTTAACTATCCCCCACACGTTTCGACCTCAGTTATGGGAGGTCCTCAAGTGCCTAATCCCAATAATCATTTTGCCTATGGTATGCCATAAAATATTCCACAACCTCCACCATTAACATTAATAGCACCCCCTCCTTCGAACCAACCTACAGTCAACATTGGGGGCACCTCCTTTACCACATCGCTTCCACCTCCGGGGACCACAAATCTACCATCTCAACAGCTTCACCAATCCAATGCTCTGCCTCAATTACCTTCACAAGGCACATCCCCACTGAATGTTTTGGATGGTACCCAGCAACCCCCTTTACAAAACACTTCTACGCTACCTCAGCCATCTTATCAGCAACAACCTATACATAATACTTTGGCCTCTTCACAATAACCACCCTACCAATCACAAGGAAATCCATCTCGACCTATTGCTCAGACCATATCCCCCTTTCTCACATCTATTTTGCGTCCGCAGGCTCAACCACAACACAATATCCCATCTCAGCCCATACAACATTTGACGTCACAACAACAACCTCCCCAACACTACTACTATCACAATCAGCAACAATTTCACCAACAACTGCTTTATGCGACCTCCCAACAATCACAACAATACCTTCAACACCAACAAACCAACATGCAATGTCCCATCCAAGTTCCTCAACAACCTACCCCACACTTTTATCAAACAAATCCATACTATACCCCACAACAATAGCCCCCATATCAACAAAATCCCCCATCTTACCAGCAAGCCATATCATCATCCAATCATCCAAATCCATATTTCAACAATGCGACGCCCTTTCAACAAGATCCTTTATCATCTTATCATCAATATCCCCCCAACCCGCCACCGGCTAGCTCAGATTTGTTGGAAATCAAAGCCGCACTTAAGGACCTTCAAGCCGGGGCTACCAAACAATCATTAAAATTTGAAGACATAGGCCCATATCCATTTGATCCCTCCATCTCATTAATCCCATTTCCTAAACATTTCGAGATACCAAAATTTGACAAATACAAAGGAAACAAAGACCCTAAGGCTCACTTGCAGGAGTTTTATTCCTAGTGTCAAGAAGTCATGTACAATGACAACTATCTCTTGCGCTTGTTCCCACGAAGCCTGGCAAGCCACACCCTAGATTGGTTCATGACTCTCGAAAAGGGGTCCATAAAAAATTTTGCAGACCTGTTAGAAAAGTCTGTATCCTACTTCTCTTTCAATTTGGAGAAGGATACAGACACCTTAGATCTCCTCAAAGAGAAACAACGTGATGGAGAAACCTTTACTAGCTACCTACAACGGTGGCATGCATTAGCAAGTTGAACGAAGACCCCTCTGAAAGAGAAAGATATGGTCACTCTTTTCGTGGAAAACTCTCATCCTGACATGGCCCATAATTTTAGGTTACATTGTGTAACCACCTTCACGAAGATAGTAGAAAAGGGACCCATCCTTGAACGTGCCCTTATTGCCAAAGGACACATCAAAATTCACAGTCATGATAAAGAGAGGTCATTTGGAGATAAACCATGATTCTGGAATAAGAACAAGAATGCAGTGAATGATGGCGTGATAGACACTAAACACGTCCAAGTGGCTAATGCATCCCAAAAATAATAACCGTCTATACCTAACGCCATCTCTGTGCCATAGGGGACACCTCTCCCTCCTCAACAATCGAACCAAAACAATCAAGGGAACACCAAACGTTAGTATGCTCAATTAGGAGAACCTCTGAGCATTATCTTTAATAAATTGTTACAAATCAACTATCCCATCACATACCCTGTCACCAAGCCATTTGATGAGTCTAAACCCAAGCCAGCATGGTTTAAGGAAAATGAATATTGTGAGTTCCATAAAATCAAAGGACACTCTTTAAACAAATGTTAGGGTCTGAAAAACTATGTCCAAGATTTCATTGATTGAGGTGATATCAAGGTTGACCCTAGTCAAACTTCGTCATCCAATGCTCAATTATAGTTATATCAAAACTCCTTTTCGAACCATAATCAAGCCTCGAGCACATCTAACAGTAATCCCCAAGGAAACAACACAAATAATGTGAGCTACAAGAATGTGCCTTTCAATTATGAGGGTGTTATTCATTACATTGAGCAGGTGGAACCCTAGGTATCCATGATACATGTTAAAGCCAAAGACCCTCAATGTGCTGTTACTACACGATTAGCCCGCATCACTGTCCCTGCAGCCTCTGCACTCACCTAATCAACCCCTATAAGCTCTTAGTACAACATCCTTGATCACTTAAGAAAGACCCCTGCTCATATATCCATTTTGGATTTGCTTAAGTCTTCCTCGGTACATCAAGAAATCCTCAATAGAGCCCTGCAAGAAACCCATGTGCCAAATGACATTGACCCCACACAATTCCAAGCTTTGGTGGGACACTTGGCTTTGTCTCATCACCTGCACTTCAGCCAAAATGATATGCCAAACATCGATGTCAATCATAATTGCCCCTTACATATCGAAGTCGTGGTTGCTCACCATAAAATAAAAAGGGTCTTGGTAGATAATGGCTCTGCCCTCAATTTGTGTACTTTGAAATTCATAAAATAGGTGGGGTATACTCAAGCGGACTTAAGTAACCAGATCATCACAATCAAAGCCTATGATAATGTAGAAAGAAATTCAGAGGGAATTATCAGTCTTCTTATCCAAGTGGGACCTGTGCTTCGATATACTACTTGTCATGTCCTTGATCTGGACTTACCATATAATCTCCTCCTGGGCTGCCCGTGGCTCCATGCTATGCAAGCCATCCCCTCCACATACCATCAGTGCCTAAAATTACCCATCAACAGACAAGAAGTCACCATCTATGCTGACCCCCAACCATTTGAATATTGCTGCTCTTTAGAAGCGTCATTTCCCCATTTACATTATTGTCCCGGGGTTGAAATGGGGGCATCCCACTCATCATCCGCTAATCCACCCTCCACCGCGATGACCACTCCATCTTCCACCACTGATCCTACGGTCACCAAAGTCCAGATCATTTTACAAAGGGTGTGGTGAATATGAAATGCATACGACTCTCAATGTAGCAACCATGCCACCATCACCACATGAGTATGGTCAACCTTCACATGCTACACAAAAGGAAGACAAGACTATCACCTTCAGTGGTAAAGACATCCCTACCACCACTTTCAAATCCCCAAGTGTCAAGATAGATGCACCAGAAGAAGACATAAGCCAATGGGTCTACCGAGAAGAACCCCAGCCAAACCCTCCTCTCAAGGAATATTTTTTAGAAAGCATATCCATGGTCAGCTAAGTTTGTAGAAAAATATAACTACCAAGGTAGGGGCCTAGGTAAAGAAGAATAAGGGCGGTTGCAACCTATTGATACACCAAAGCTACCAAAAAACATAGGCATTGGGTATGACAAGAAACAGAAAAGCCTTGCAACATCATCTAATACTTCCAATAGCATCACTGTGGACGATGGCTCATTGGAAGACATACCCGAGGAGGAATCCATCATATGTGCGTACAATGATGTCGATCACATCGACTTATCATCTATGTTCGAATGCCTATCTGTCTGCACCATTAGCCTATCCCTTTGTCACCCTGAGCTTATTGATTGGGACCTACGTAATACCACACCTATCAATATGTTTGCAGATACATATGTCAACCTTATGGGATTGGGGGAGGATGTATACTCCAGTCGCAAAAATAAGAATAAGAAAAGTAAAAAAAGGTCATCTAGTGAAAACCTCCCTGAGGCGCTTCCTGACCTTGAAAAAGTAAAAATAAAGGATGCATCCAATGGTGAAAACCTCGAAGAGGCACCAGAAGATGGAGATGTTCATCTTCCCCTTGTAGGAACTCAGTTATCCGCCTGATCATCCATTCTAATTGAAGAGACTCAAGAAGTTAATCTAAGTACTGCTGAAAATCCTAAAATCACCTATGTGGCTAAGTCACTCTCAGAACAGGAGTATCTAGTCATCATGCAGCTACTCCAAGAAGGAATCATCAACTTTGCTTGGTCATATTCAGACATGCCAGGTTTAGACCCTACCTTAGTATTTCATCATCTAGACGTTCGCCTAGATGCCAAGCCTGTCAAACAAAAACTTCGCAAGATGCATCCGCAAGTCACATTGCTAGTCAAAAAGGAATTGGAAAAGTTACTAGAGGCAGGCTTTATTAGACCAATTGACTACTCTGAGTGGATCTCCAATATAGTACCAGTTGCCAAACCAAATGGAGACATTCAGGTCTGCACAAACTTCAGGGACCTTAACAAGGCCTGCCCAAAAGATGACTTCCCTCTGCCTAACATTGACATGTTGGTCGACCTCACAGCAGGACATGAGATGTTATCACTTATGGATGGCTTCTCTGGTTACAATAAAATTTGAATCGCACCTAAAGACCAACATAAGACCGCCTTCACAACACCTTGGGGTACTTTCTGTTACAATGTTATGCCTTTTGGTCTCAAAAATGCGGGGGCAACATATCAGAGAGTGATGATGGTCATCTTCCACTACCTCATCCATATTATCATGGAGGATTATGTTGATGACTTGCTAGGAAAATAAAAAACATGAGCAAAACATCCTACTGTCCTGAAGCAAATCTTTGAATAGTTAGAACATTACAAGTTGCGGCTAAATCCAAAAAAGTGCGTCTTTGGGCTTACATCAGGAAAATTGTTGGGTTTTATAGTCTCCCAAAGGGGTATTGAAGTTGATCTTGCCAAGGTGAAGGCTATTCTAGACATGCCACCTCCACGCAATCTGAAGTAGTTGAGAAGCCTCCAGGGGAAGATGCAGTCCATCCGTCGGTTCATAGCCCAGCTAGCAGATAAATGTCAGCTATTCACCCATCTTTTGAAGAAAGATTCCACCTTCCGATGGACCCCGCAGTGTCAGATGGGTTTCAATAAAATTAAGGAATATTTAGCTCATCCACTGATCTTAATGTCGCCTATTCTAGGAAAACCCCTCCTGCTTTACATCTCTGCTACTTCAGTTGCACTGGGGGCATTGTTGGCACAACATGATGAGTTGTTCAAAGAGAGGGCAATCTACTACATTAGTCGAACACTAGTTGGCTATGAGTTAAATTACTCCCCCATGGAAAAATCTTGCCTTGCGCTAGTCTTCGACACACAAAAACTTCGTCATTACATGCTTAGCCATCTAGTCAAATTAATCGCTAAAATTGATCCCCTGAAGTATTTTTTTATCTAAAACCACTTTGATTGGCCACATGGCCAAATGGGTTATGCTCCTAAGTGAATTTGACATAGAATATGTAGAGAAAAAAGCCATAAAAGGATAGGTCATCGCTGATCAATTGTCTGAAGCACTATTAGTAGATGCTTACCCCCTAGACACTGAATTCTCAGATGAAGAAATCTACACAGTTATAGAAGCACCAGCTTGGATGCTATATTTCGATGGATCATACACTCATAGTGGATCTGGGGCAGGAATTTTATTAGTTACCCTTCAAGGTGACTACATCCCAAAGTCATTCAGGATAGCATTCCCATGTACCAACAATATGGTAGAGTACGAAGCTCTCCTCACTAGCCTCAGAATTGCAAAGCAGTGGCATATAACTCATTTGAAAGTCTTTGGTGATTCTTTGCCAGTCATTAGACAAGTTAATGATGAATTCCTCATGAAAGATGATAATCTGTTACCCTATAAATGCATGGTGGATGATTTCAAGAAATATTTCACTTTCATACAGTTTGACCAAATCCCTCGGGTACAAAATAAAGTGGCAGATGCAATGGCCACTATTAGTTCCCTGATTGACATGCCTAAAGACTAAATAGAGTGTGAGTTTCTTGTTGAACAACTCTTAATCCCTGCATATGATGTTCTTGAGACTGATACGGTGTGCGATATTGTAGGTCCTGCCTCCCCGTGGTACCAAGACATATACACTTATCTCTATGATAATATCATACCCATAGAACTTACACACAACCAACAAAAATCATTTATCCATCGCTCTTCCCGATACATCATTGTTGGTGATACACTTTATCACCGTGGGTATGATGGAATCCTCCTTAGATGTCTGAATGAGATTGACACCCGCATGGCACTAACAAAAGTACATGATGGTATTTGTGGAACTCACTCAAATGGTATGGCTCTAGCCAAAAAGATCCTACGAGCTGGATATTATTGGCCTACATTGGAACATGATGCTTGCAAATTTGTGAGGAAGTGCCTTCCATGCCAACAACATGCAGATTTGATTCACGCCCCAACACAAGATCTTCAACCCCTCCTAGCATCATGGCCCTTTTCTCAATAGGGTTTCGACTTGATTGGCAAGATTTACCCACTATCATCTGACGGCCATACATTCATAATTACCACCACTGAATACTTCACTAAGTGGGTGGAAGCAATGCAACTCTTATGAATCACCAGTGTCCAATCTCTAAATTTATCTTTTACCATATTCTCTGCAGATATGGTATCCCATCTAACATCCTCTCTGATAACGGAAAACCCTTCAAAAACAAAGCCATGAAACACCTCTACGACACCTTTCATATCCAGCATCATTGGTCAATGCCTTATTACCCTTAGGGCAATGGTCAGGCAGAAGCAACTAACAAGACCCTCATCCGCATCCTCAAAAAGGTTGTCAATAACACTGGACAAGATTAGCACCTCCATATTCATCCTGCCCTCTGGGCATACCGTACATCCATCTGCACCCCAAAAGGTGCCACCCCCTATTCTTTAGTATATGGTGTTGAAGTTGTCTTGCCAATTGAAGTTGAGCTCCCATCACTGAGGGTTTCTCTGAAGAATCTTATCAGCGAAGAAGATGCTCGTGTTGCATGACTTGCACAACTAGAATTATTGGATGAACAAAGAATAAAAGCCTATGATCACTTGCAAGCATACCAAAATTGCCTCAAACATAATTACAATAAGAAGGTCCATCCTAGACAATTCCAGGTTGGTGAGCTTGTTCTCAAAGAAAACCAACGCACTCAACCGGACCGTGATAAAAAGGAAAAATTTGAGGCCAACTGGTTAGGGCCTTATATCATAGCTGCCAAATATGGATCTGGGGCCTACAGATTGACTACTCTTGAAGGAGATCCCCTTGACGAACCCGTCAATATCATCCATTTGAAGAGGTTCTATGCCTAAGTCCACTTGGTAACCCCACCTATAAAAAATAAAAAATAAAAAATAAAATCAAAAAAGTAAAAAAAATAAAAACATCCAAAAAATAGTAAAGAAAAATAAATCCATCCTATGGTGAAAACCACCTCTTGGTGGCACCTTGGATAAGTATGGATGGTGAAAACCTAGTAACATACATCATCTGTAGAGGGCTTAATCGTTATCTACCTGACATCCTAGTTATTTTATGCTTTTATCTGCACCCACCTCAGCCTAGGCCGCTTGGTATTTATTGATTGAGTATTGGACGACCCATCTTGCCTATTCGTCATCCTGAGTATTTTTATATCCCACTTTGAGCTTATGTCTTTCATTCCCTTTGTCGGTCGGTCCGT
>VDFB02064905.1:86222-116652 GCA_007258455.2 Sequoia sempervirens | reverse complement strand
CTCCTTCTCCCTGGTCTGCCCGCCTGCTCTGTCTCATCCCCCTCGAGCTCCTCCTATCCCCCCTGATCTACCACTGCCATAGCCTCTTGTCGTTGCTACACCCCTCCTCTCCATAGTCTCTATTCATCTTCTGGTCTGACACCCACTACCTTCAAAATAGGCTGAACAAGAGTAATCCTCTCCCATAACCTATTCTGGAACCACCTTCGATATCGCTCGGTCACCACCAGCACCTGCTCTCCTCCAACTCTCCCTAAATAAGGCACCTGTCCTGCTGCCCTCCATGATGCCCTAGCTATACCTAGTTCTATGTAGCCTCCCTATGATATCTCTCTACTGTACTGCCAGAACATGATAGGCGCTGCCAGAATATCCTGTATCACTCCAAACTGCCTCAACACTCTGTCTTGTCGATGCGACTCTACTATGCATGGCAAAGTCCCAATAATAAAACACCTGCTCAAAAAGTAACCCTCCTGTCTCCTCGTATTAGTCCATCCCCTGAACTGATGCGACTTATATGGCTACCACTCTATGTTCATCGGATGCAGATCATCAAATGATCTCCTCCACCCCTCCATCTCTCCCTGTATCTCATAGCGCAAAATCCAACCTCTCGCCTCCCCACACTCCCATGCCACGGGCTTGCGATCATTCACTGTCCTCGCCCTCACCACTCTCGGCCTTGTCACTGCAATATGCTCCCAAGCCCAAATCTGTAGCAACGCCATATGTGTCAAGCTCGATATCCTCCGATAACAGATCCCGTGCATATCTCTATACAAATGAGCCAAAACACATGACCCCCATGAAAACAACCCCCTCGCCACTCAACAATGTGTCAGATCACCTCCATATAACATAGACTACATGTACGTCTGCTCCGATATGGCAACAATATCCCACTAATAAGACCACACAGGAACAACGGTAAGGCTGGCACCCCCACTGACAAACATTGGTCCAAATCCAACTGCCCCTTCACCAGGGGCAGCTCCTCATGACTAAACAATACTCTCATGGTCTCCTGTAACTCCGCCCCTATAGACACCACCTCGCTCACTAACCGGCTGGCTATCGGTAGCCTCAAGATGCGCCACACATCCTCCAATGTCACGGTCATCTCTCCTATAGGGAGATGAAATGTGGATGTCTTTGAACTTCATCTCTCTATCAACGCTGTTAGCATCGCCAGATGCACTTTGACCACTAAAAACTTAATACAGTGACCTAAACCTGTGTGATCCAACACTGCTTGATCCTCCCCGTTCATCACTACTATTGACGCGACCATCACCTCTTATCATCGCTCATGTGCTCGTATCTGCTTGAAACTCTACACGCACAAAAACTTTCTCATTATTTTATTTTTCTTTTCTTTCTTTTCTTTCTATTTCCTTTTTTTTCCTATCTTCGCCCTTTCTCTTCCCCCTTGTATTCTTCTTTCCTTGCCCCCCAGTTGGGTTGGCTTCACCCACTGACGGGGAAACTTTTCCCTCTGGCCTAGCCCTCCCACCCCAGGTGGGTCCACTTATTGTCGGGGCGGTTTCGCCCCGGGCGGCACCGCCCCGGGCAGTTCCACCTCGGGCAGCTCCGCCCGCTGTCAGGGCATTTCACCCCAAGCGGCTCTGCCTGATGTCGGGTGGCTCTGCCCACTGCCGGAGGTCCTACCCCAAGCGGGTCCGCCCCTACCGGCAGCACTGCCCCCCGCCGGGGCTGCTCCGCCCACCCGCAGCCGGGCGGCACTACCCTCGGCCGAGGCGACTCCGCCCGCCCACAGCCGGGCGGCACCGCCCAGTTGTAGGAGGGCGGCACCACCCTCCCTCAGCCGGGGCGGCTCCACCTGCCCCCAGCCGGGTAGCACCACCCTAGGTAGGGGCGGCTCGCCCTACCCACTTCCCCTCCCCCCACTTTTCCACTATTTTTGGCCTTTTTTTAAACAATCTAATCCCGACCCAGTTTTTTAATTTTTTTAATTAACAAAACCCATGTTTTCAACTTTCCAAAATCTATCCAACAACATGTGAAAAATGCGAAATTAAATTAACAGGTTTTGTTATCACTCACATGCTGTCCGCCCGCGCGCCCGCTGTATAATCCATGCACCTCGTATGCTCGGTGCACAATCTCCGTGTCGTTGTCTATCGGCATCGTTCCTCCTTGTTCATTTTCTCTCCTCTACTCTCCTCCTCTCAACTGCTACAGTGAAAATGACTAAAGTAATTTTTAAAATTACCTTTTTAGCCCCCTTTTTCCTAAAAGGTATTTTTTACCTTTTATTTAACTTTTTCTTCCTCCAACTAATCCTCTTCTTTTCTGGAGCCCCCATTTGCAAACTATAAGTCCAATCAACTCTGTTCAAAGGGAAAAGTTGCTTAGTTTTTTACCCTCTATCCAACGGTCTCCTCCATTTCTTTCTATCGAGAAGTCATTTGGGGCCCCTTCTTCCTTCCCCAACCGCCCTCTCGAGGGGGCATACTCCACTTTCTTCCATCCATTTGAAGCCAGCCACGAGGGCATCCCTCTCCTTCTCTTCCAGGCTGGGGCATCAATCCCTATCCCTTTTTTCATCCCCGACATTTATTTTTCTTCTTCGAAACATTGTTATTTTAACAATATTTCGAAGAGGGGCAAAATGTAGACACCCAAATTTGATCACTCCCATATGATTAAATTTACCCCTTTATTCATCAATTCTGTCAATATTAATTTATTTAATATTGCGCTTTTCACATAAGACTCTTAAAATGTTTAATTTAATAATTAAATACTTTATTTGGTGCTTTTATCTTCTCTAAATTAAATAAATACACCAATTTATTTAATTTAGTCACCCTAATCTATTAAATTAAAATCAATTTAAAATTCTTCTTTTCTCACTACTTGTCACATCCTCCATAATCCATCTCTAATATGAATTAATTTAATTAATTCATATTTAGGGTGTGCATCCTATTAATCAAAGATTAATGTCACATCCTCCTACATTTGCCACTTGCCTCTAATCTTCCATTAATTATTCTAGTCCAACATTTGCACAACCTTAACCAAGGTCATTAGCCATATTTAGTATCACCTGTTTAGTCAACCTTTGCATTTACCTCTTTTTAGTATTAACCCTCTTTCCCATGTGAATTTTTAATTCATATGTATTTATCCTAGATCCTAAGGCTTCTAGAACCTTGGACTTGTCACATCATCCACATGTGACCAAGTCCCACCTTTTTGGAGCTCACCTTTTATCCTTTAGGTTCTCTTAAGAATGTGAATTTTTAATTCACATTTATGTTTTCAACCACCTCTCCTTTTCCCATGGAGATTTTTGAGGAATTCCAAAATTTCTCAAATGTCCCTTTCACTCTCATTTGGAGACAAGGAATCCCTTTTTGAAAAAATCTTCTCACTCCCCAAGGTGCTTGGAAGGTACTTTTCCTTCCTCCACCTCATGTACCTTTTGGCCACCTCACTTACACCTCATCTCCCCTTAGCCACTTCACCATCCACATGTCAAGATGTGAGGGCTTGTGAGTTCTCAACTCACCATAGCCCTTCATCTTGACCTTGTTGGATGAATCTTGACTGTTGAATTCTCTAGAGAATTCAAATTCTTTTATAAATACCCCCTCCTCAAGGACATTTACAACACTTTTTGATTTGAGCAACCTTATGCTGCCAATTTTCATTCTCAAGCACTTTCTATCATTTAGCCATCCACTTTGATCATTTTGCACATTCAATCTTGCATCTAGCTACATCAAAAGCCATCTAAGGAGCACACAAATTGATCTAAATCAAGGGCCAACCAAGGAGTCTTCAACAACAAGGAAGGTATAATCAATTTGCATCTTATTTCATCTATTTTTCCTTGTTTTATCACTCTTTAGGCTAATCATTGAAGTGTTAGTATTTTTCCACTTGCATTTTTAGTTATTTTGCACATTAGAGTGGGGTAAAATTTCAAGGTACACACTTAGAACTTCTCTTAGGCACTTAGAGTCATCTTTGCATAGCAAAATCCTTCAACACTTGTGTAGGACATGGCATAGTATTAAGTTGCTTAAAGAATCTGAGAGCACTCTTCAACTTGCAGCAAGATAGAAGGTGTAATGGAGGTCAGCCATGGAGATTGAAGATTTGAGTAACTTTGTTTTATTTATTTTTCATGTTTTCTCCTTTGCACTCTATTATTTTTTTTGGATTTTTAGATTTAGCAATTCTAACCTAATCAAACATAAATTTTCAGAGATACATTTGGTGAACCCGAAATTTTGTAGAGAAATTTGTGTTCTTATTTGTTTTTGCTATTTTGCAGGTTACAACCAAGAATTCATATTAAATCCCATCACCTTCTTTTGAGCACAAAAAAATGGTCGTATAAATTATTTTAAATGTTTTTCTAGGTTTTATAGGCCTCATTCTCAGCTTTCCAAAACTTTAAACGGTTTGAAATTTTGTTAATATTTGACAAAGTTATGGTTGTTTTAGTGATTGCAGCTTTTTAAGATTTAGTTATTAAGACCCAAATTTTCTTTTGTTTATGGCATTTTTGTCTTGTATGATTTTGCAAAATGTTTTCTGGGTTTTGAAGCTCTATGTCTTAGCTTTCTAGAGATATCTACAATTTTTTTTTTTTTTAGTTTTGAGAAAGTTATCACTATTTTTAGTTTGCTATTTTCATTCAAGCTTTTTTTTTCAATTTACTAATCTTTTGTTTATAGCATGTGGCTTTGGAATGGGGCTCCCAAAAACTGCTTATTTTGGAGCAACAAAAAAATTGAGCTCTTAGTTTTTAATTTCTTTTTCTTAGTTTAGTTTGGTCTTTTTATTTTTTAGTTTAATTATTTACTAACTTTTAGTTTGGTTTTTAATCTCTTGTTCTAACTTAGTTTTTAGCAACTTTCTCATTGGTCCCAGACATTTATGAAAATACTAATTTGTGGTTTTGCAACTCTGTTAGTTGAAGACTCATTTCTCAAACAATTTATTTGTGATTTCTAGTTTAGAAAACACTTCCATTAGTGCATTAAAATGAACATGTGCTTGATTTTGTTTGACTGTGCTTGAAGGTGGTAGGTGATTATGATCTCACCTTGTGAAAACTAGGTGATCAGAAAACCAGACCCACCTTATTTTTTGTCACCCTCACGACTTAATAATCGAAGTATCCTCTCCCCTTGCACTTTTGAGTGATCTTGGGTGTAAGAGAAAAAATTATTATTTCTAGAAATGGGTCTGCCTTAAGGACAAAAATAATTACCTTAAGGGACAACCTGACCAGTAACAGGCTAAAGCCAAGCCACTTCCAGTCGGGATATAAAATGGGTGCTTGAGGAAAGTTCAAGTACCATGAGTGTGGATGTGTCACATGAACAAAGTAGTACTCCCATAAACCCTGATGAGCGTAACCTCTTCAGGTTGGAGTGCCACCTAATTGTTGATTAATCTCTTGCCCCATGTGTGGCCACTCGAACGGATTCCCTAACTAGACACCTTTTGTTTTAGAGGCCAACCATTTTCAGTCGTTGCTTGGTATAGTGCAGGGTATAGTATCATGCCTGAAGATACTCACTACTGACTCCCTTGAGTAGAGAGCAGTTCTTGGGAAGTGATGACCCAAGAATCTAAAGTTGGTGTGCCTGAATGATGTTAATGAGCCATGGAGGGGAGCTAGTGCCACCAAAATTCTAAGTTATCTGCTCTCGAGAAGGAGGTGTTCAACACCAATCCGGGGTATATCGGTGGGCTATACCAAGTATACAAACCCTTGGCCTATTAGGATTGTGCTTGTCTCATGTGTGTTTGCATACACCAAAATATCGTGTTTATCAAGTGTTTTCTAGATTTTCAAACAATATACACAACATTCACAAATCTGGACACAAACAATTGACCTTAGACAACTCAAATTTTTCAACTAAACATCAAAACAAAGTCTCAGCCTGCTATCAAACATTTTTTTCTAAAAATTCTTTTGTCAAAACCAATTCATGAAATTGCTCAAATCTCTCATTCCTTGTACATTTTAGCTTTCATCTTACCATAGGGTCATCTTTGCAAATATTTAGCTTCATCCTTAGGCTACACCATTTGCATTTTTAGTCATAAACCAAAAACTTAGGTCCTCATCTCATTTTGTATATTTTGGATTAGGACAACCTTACCTCACTTTGCAAAATCTTGACTTTCAAAATTAGGTTATCATTGGACTTAGACATCATTATCTCCTTTAGTCATTGTCCTTTTGTGAGATCCTTCCAACTCAAAAGTCTAGTTAGGAAGACTCACTTGTCATTTTGTCCTTGTCATTTAGTCCTTCAAACAAGTCCTTTGATATTCCAAAATTAAGACATAGATCAAGCATAGGGTGGTTAGGAAACCTTCTTCCAAATCATTATAGACCTTTGCATTTTCATACCTTAGACATTCAAATCATTTTAGTCCTCACCTCGCATATCTTTAAAATCCAAAAATATTGTCATCATAGTCCTCATTTGGCATGTAGACTTTGCATTGGTCATTTCATTAACCAACATTTTCACATTAGTCCTCACTGTCACCTTGGAATTTGACATCCTTTCTTAACAATTTATCACCTTGTATTGGTCATTTTCCTTAGGAAAATTATCACCTTGCATTGACATCCTCCAAAAAAAATAAAAAAAATTAGTGTTATAACTTGTCATCTTAGTCTTTATTGTCCTTTGGCATTAGTCATTTTCTTTAGACAACATTGTCATATTGCATCCCTTATTGTCAAAAAATCCAAAAACATAGTCTTGCATTGTCATCCTTTATCCAAAAAAAATCCAAAAATATCATTCATCCTAGTTGTCATTTTGAACCTATACCTTGCATTAGTTCCTCCATTAGTCCTCATTTTGCACCTTGACCTTGCAAATTTTCCTAGTCCACATTGTCATTTTCCTAATCAACATTGTCATCCAAGTCAACATCGTCATCCTAGTCACCTTGGCTTTTGGCATACTTGCATTATCATCTAGTTACATTGTCATCATTTATCACATAAAAGGACAAAAAAATAGGCTAGTGTCATCCTTGCATTTAGTTGTCATTCTTATCATCCTCATTTGAGAAATCCCCTTTTATGGTTGAGACTAGGCTTTAAAGACAGAGAGAACAAATGGAAAACTTTGGACAAGATTTCAATCCCAACATTGATAATAACACTTATGACACAAACCAACATTGGACTTTTTCCGACCCATTTCACAACATGAACATGCAATATTCTATGAACATGCCATCTTCATCACAAAATCCTTTTGAATCATTCATACAAAGAGACCAAAATGGACGAGCATACGTAGAAGACTTAGAATCTGCAACACAAAATCCTGATATAGCCTCCTTTGTAGAAAAATTAGTCTTACATGACCCTCAAAGGTATCTAGACATGCTTTTGGACCGAGGGGCTAAGTTACCACGGGGCTTTGACATAAATACTTTGGGACCTCCATCCATCAACCCTCACTATCAAGAATCACTTAACATAAATCCTACCATTAATTCACAACAAACATCCACTTATCACCCTTATCCTAACCTTGACAAGGGAAACCAACTATCCACTAGTCCATTACAAGTCTCCACGTCATATTCTAGTCCTTCAACTAACAATCCCATCCAAGTCTACATGCCTTATCAACCATCTACCAACTCATGTCAAGTCTCCACATCATACCTTATTAATCCAATCCAATTCTCCATTTCCTATCCTAGTCCTTCATCCATTAATCATTTTCAAGTCACTCCCTCACAAGCCATATTTAGTCATGAAAATTCTATCATTTTCCAAAGTCAAATCCCATTGTCTAAACTTAAGGATACATGTAAAAATAAAAGCTCAAAGCATGACCATATAATGTCACCCTCATGTCAAGAACAAGGTAGCCCATCCCATGACCCTATCTCAAATTCCATTCAAGATGTCCTTCAAAATAATCATGACATCCAAAAAGCACCTACCCTTGACAAAGATTTCAATCCCAATTATATCATCCATGACAACCCCATCTTTGAACAAGACCCTACCATTGACCAAGAAGTCCTAAATGACCCACTCCTTGAATTTTACGCCATTCATGATCAAACACTTGACGACCCTATTCAGGCCCCAACTATTGACACTTTCCAAGATGATGCACTTGCCTCCATGGGAAACATAGATGATATTCCTCCAAAAAAAGAGTCTTCCACTATGGACATATTTTCAAATAATCAAGCTATAGCCAAATTCACTGGACTCCATGACACTGACCGTAACAATGGCTTCAACATTGACTTGGAAGCACCAATAGAATCATCTGAACCTGACATGTCAAAAGATCAGACCAAAGATATCACTCAAAAATATGGCCAACATGACAATGAAGCTAAGACACTTTATCAACTAGGGTCATCTATCTTTGGCAGAGTAGACTTTCTTGTAGACAAAAATATTCCAAGTGACAATGTCCACAAACATCATGATGGGTTAGCATCTTGCTTTCAAAATAATAAATACCCCATTGCAAATATAATCTGTTAGAGCATGCATTATCAAGGTAGAGGACTAGGAATACATGAGCAAGGAATTAAAGAACCAATATAGCTTTAGGAAAATTATAGACATCAAGGTCTTGGTTATTCTTCAGTTAGTGAATCAAACAATGTTAGTGGAACCTCCTCGCTATTGGGGGAAACCTTGTCAGATACAAATGTCAAAATAGAGTCCATGAGAAATCCTTGTCATAAAATTGTTGCCAATACCTCGTCCACCCACACCATAAACCATCATTCTCAACATCTTAAACCTTCCCTTTGGAACCAACAAAAACAAAAGTGTTACAAAGTCAAAAATCAAATGTCAAAGGCCATTGAATCGGACTTGAATCAAACAAAAAGACAAGTGGACAAATGAAATTAAAATGGATCCCAAAGAAAAGTGGATCAAGCAAAGAAAATATGTCAAAAGAAAAAGTTAATCAAAATGTGGAGCCACAAGATAAGAGGACTCCCATATATAACACATGTCCACCTCCTTCAAAATGGTCATCAAGCAAGACATCTAAAGTTGTTGGTTCCAAATTGCATCCCTCCAAAATTCGTCATCCATCATACCAAGTTTGGAAAATAAAAAGTGATTCATCCAAATGTCAAAACAACATTTCCATGTCTACCATCATCTGTCATAATCCTACATCTCGCCTAAAGTCCAAAAATCCCATGTCACAAATCCATCGCATCATGGCAGCAACTTTTTATCACAAGGATTCTCATGGCACTTTATTGCGATGTGCGTATTCTAATAAGGCCAATTCTAGTATCAGAAAGGACCATGATGACATCAATCAATTGTATGCAAGCGCTATCATTCTGATAATCCAACTACTTTAGAAAGGACATTATTGGCATATCATGGCACTGGTCTCTACATCGGCACCATCAGTGGATTTAGAACAGTCAGTGGTTATCTAAAGCATCCAGGCTATCCAAAAATACAAAAAAAAAATTGAAAAATGTAAAACATCATCACCTTGATGAAAACCTGGCAAATAGGCATCTCGGTGACACCAAAAATAAAAATCAAAAATCAAAGAAGTCAAGAAAATAGTAAAGAGAAAAATTTTGTCCAATGGTGAAAACCTGGCAAACAGGCACCTTGGATAAGTACCATGATGAAAACCTGGAAAACATGCATCATGTGTAAAATAAATCATCTATGTGGACTTTTACACTTGGGGGCAAGTCATCTCATCTCATATGCCTTCCTCTTAACATTTGCATCCATCCATTTCATCCATATCATTTATGTCCATTTTCCCACCTACCTTGGTCTTGACATAAAATTGGCACACATAAATCATGCTTTGGGAAAATTCTTGACATGTCTATCCTTCACTCATATACGATTCACGAAATTTCATGTCATTAATTTCATAAGCTCATTATCCTTATGTGACATAGTCCTTGAAATCATATGACAATTCCTTTAGTCTCATGTCTCCTATCCTTTACCAAGGCCACCTATCAGTCTTTCATGCCTATCACCTATCTTGACTTTCCCTTGTCAAATTGTCTAAGGATACTTCATCATCCCTTCTAGTCCTAACCAAGTCATTCCAAATGCAATGAGTTTCATCCATACAAGCACATTATTCAAAACATTACTTGAATTTGTTCCTGGCCCGACTGCAAACCTTGATACTTTAGCCACATTATCGTCATCCTCACATTGTTTTGGGATGCATCCTGCCCACGTCAAACAACATTGTCATCACCTGTCAATTGGTATTCAACTTGACTAGGGGCATAGTCATGTTTGTCCTTGGATCTCATATGTAGGCATTAGTCACATGCATTTGTAGTGATCCTCTTGAACCATTCAAAAAGACAAAAAACATTATAAAATGTCCTAAAAAAATACCTAAAAATTAGAAAATGTCCTTCAAAAAGACTTAAAAATTGAAAAATGTCCTAAAAAAGACCTAAAAATTAAAAAAATGTCTTGAAAAAAGACCTAAAAATTGAAAAACGTCCTGAAGAAAACACAAAATTCCAAAAAAAATGGAATCATGTTAGTCAACATAGTTACGTCAATTCAAGTCTTGATTTGTCATTGTCATTGTCGAACTACATTGTCTCTACGCACTTGTTACATAGGCAAGCCTCATCTTCGAGCCCTTGAGACATTAGGTCAGTACTATTAGGTTTATCAAAATAAATCATGACTCAATCTTTCATCAACAAGACAAAGTCTTTAGTCATGTCGAACTACAAGGTCTCTTAGTGCATGATGTAGGCAAGGCCATCTGTTGATGGGCCCCTGAGGCCGCACTAGGTTAGTCCATTAGGGTTCATTGCAAAATTTTCACACACACATGAAATAGTCTTTAAATTTGAACGAAAAATCTACCCAAGTGAGCTTCGACAATCTGTCAATGGAACATGATAGTAATCTTGGCATATCAAAATCGGTCTATCTCAGTCAAACTTAGTCAAGCTAGTCAAATCTTGCTTACTCTTCAGATGTGTCCTTTTGAAGGGTAGCATGTCATTTAATCACGCCCTAGGATGTGTCCTTCCTAGGCATCATCATCATCATCCGATATTTTGAGCAATCCTCTTGACATTTAAGGACCACTCCTCTTGACATCAATGTTCTTTTAGATGTGTCCTTCTGAAGAACAACCCCTATCATTTATTCCTTAGGATGTGTCCTTCCTAGACATCGTCACTGTCACCTGGCATTTTGAGGGATCCTCTTGACTGTTGGGGATCAATCCTCTTGACATCAAGATTATTCAAGATGTGTAATTCTTGAATTTGGAAATCTTTGACACTCGTCATCTTAGCATCGTCAAAACCTTGACACCCTGGCATCTCGACATGAAACCATACATCTAGACATTAAAACACTTGACATCCAAAAACACTTGGCAACACTTGGCACTTGTCTGTTGATTTTTCATCATGTTACTAGTTTTTCGGTGAGATCCCGACAACAGGATTTAGAGAAGCAGTGACATATCATGATGTTTGTCTTGTCTTTTGACACTCATGTTACTAGTTTCTCAGCAATTTCTAGACTCCGAGATTTAGAAAAGCAACGATGTATCATGATGATGGTTTTGGGCTTTATTTTGTCCTTTTTGGCAATCATGTTGCTAGTGCACCACTTGGTCAAAGATAACCTGTCATAACATTCATTTCTTGTCATAGCCTACATGTGCTTGCATGCATGTCCTAGCCTGCATGTCTGTCATGGCCTGTATGTCTTTGCATGTCTTCCTGTCATGATTCCTCCAAGAATAGCATATTCTTGATGCATCAATTTTGGACCATTGATTTGACCTTCAATTTGATTTGTGCATTTGAAATTTCCTTTTCTTATAAAATGGAAATTTTGAATTCCCCTCTTCTTCTTCTTCCTCTCTCTCTCTCTCTCAAGCATTCAGGCAAACTTTTGATCTTCATTTTCACAACACATTTTCATGCATACTTAGAACCTCTCTTAGGCACTTAGAGTCATCTTTGCATAGAAAAATCCTTCAACACTTGTGTAGGACATGGCATAGTCTTAAGTTGCTCAAAGAATCTGAGGGAACTCTTCAACTTGTAGCAAGCTAGAAGGTATAATGGAGGTCAGCCATGGAGATTGAAGATTTGGGTAACTTTGTTTTATTTATTTTCATGTTTTCTCCTTTGCGCTCCATTATTTTCTTTGGATTTTTAGATTTATCAATTCTAACCTAATCAAACATAAATTTCCAGAGATACAATACTAATGAAAACAATATTTCCCTCAACACCTCATGATCATTCAAGTACTCATTCTAACAATACAAGAGATTTACACTTCAAATTGCAAGTGAATATAATTTACTATATCTTAACATAAAAAATGCAAAATCTAATAGAAAAATGTATCAATGAGGTACAAGGATGTATAAAATCCAATCAATCAAACACAATCAACCTAACATAATTAAGGGTTGATAGGGGTATTGGATAATTAAGGGTTGATAAGGGTATGAATTTTTATCTTTGCATCTACTCTTGAATATCTAGGGACTTGGTGGTATTTAGAAATTTGTTAATCATTTTTATTGCATGAATCAAAATGTCTCACTATTAATTGCTCCAATGCTATAAGATAAATGAATGTTTTCATGATTATAATGAATATATTGTATGTTATTAATGCTAGCATATATCATCAAATTATGCCAAACACGTGTTTAGTCAACTCAGAGTGGGTGAATGACACCACTTAGCGAAAAGTTTGAATTTTGAATTTTAAAATGAAAGGGAATAGGTTTGTGACTATGAGGTCACCCTTGTGAATTAAAGAATTGGGTTTGAGGAGAAAAAGTCGCAAGCCACTATAATTTATTATATATAAATGGGAAATATTACAAAACTTGGTTCAAATGAGCATACCGGCAGGAAAGAACTAGGAAGAAAACGTTTGGTTGTAGCTCCATTAAGTACAAAAATAGACCCCTTTACAAAACATATGAGTTTCCAAAATATAGGCCCCTTTACATTTTAAACATACTCTTTATACAATGCCAGACATTTGACCCATATTTGAAAAAACATCACTGGGTATAGATTATTCCCATACACAATTATGACCATTTTACATTGTTTCCAATTTGAGAATTCAAATTTTACAAAATTTTCCTATTAGAGGCATTCAAGGCACAGTCTTCAACAATAGTAGTATGTTCATGTTCTGCATTGACAAGCACCTGCACAAACCATCAAGGTAGCTTAGAATAACCAATCTATATTATTCTAAATGACACAAAATATGATGAGATGGTAATGCAAATTATAAAAGACGCTTAGAATAACCAATCTATATTGTTGTAATTTGTTGCATACCTCTCTAAAAGGATCAAAGCTGGCTATTGTTGTAGCAAGTCCATGATCAATCATGCTAGGAATATCGCAAAAGTGGGAAAATGAGAAATCTATATTGTCACAATAGAAAAGATGTTAGACTAACATATCTATATTAATCTAAACAACCTGAATGATGATGAGTTGGTGATGCAAACTATAAAAGACGCATACCTCTTTGAAAGGATCAGAGTTGGGTATTGTTGTAGCAGGTCCATGATCAATCATGCTAGGAATATCGCAAAAGTGGGAAAATGAGAAATCTATATTGTCACAATAGAAAATATGCTTAGACTAATGTATCTATATTAATCTAAACAACTTGAATGATGATGAGCTAGTGATGCAAACTATAAAAGACGCATACTTCTTCAAAAGGATCAGAGCTAGCTATTGTTGTAGCAAGTCTATGATCAATCTTGCCAAAAATATCACAAAAGTGCATACAAAATATCACTATTAAAGACAAATGCATTGCAATAGTATATAAAATATAAGTATTAAATAAAGAACACTAATGAACTTAATCATAATGAAGATAAGTATTCTACCTTCCATTCTTGAAAATGCTATTCAAGTGTGCCTGAAGGGTCATCTCTTTGCTTAAGAGTATCCAATATTGCTTCATGATCAACATTACTAAGTGTCCATAGTTGTTTTCTCTTTGGTCTGGCATGATACTTCAACAACTTAACAATTATTGCTATAACAAGGTGCAAGTACATGAGAATGGTTTTGTGTTTCTCGTAGTCTTCAAATGCAGGTATGCCATTCTTTCTAATCATGTATGTTCACAACCAAGTTCCTGCAACCACAATTGAACCTGTAGGATACATGAAACCATCATCATCTTCCATCGGTTGTGTTAGCTTATGTTTTACCTGCACACATCGAGCCAACCAATAGTCTGATCTCTCTTCATTCCCCTATAGTGCAACAACTGCAAAAATATGTCCTAGTTGTAGTAGATCTGAAAGCAAGTCTTAATCAACTGAACTTTCCATTATGTCATTTGTCATGGATATTGTTTGAGATAAAGGAGTTAGATACTGTGGTACCCATGTATCCACCCACTCACTTGACTCGCATTGATCCCACTCACACTAAATACAACTCTGACAAAAAAAAGCCAACTCTCATGTCCAAATGGTCCATGTGCCTGCATCTGAGCTTCGAAATGAACGCATCTTTGAAGAATCTTTGATTGTATGAAAATATAATCTACCTCCCACTGTACCCTCCTCAATGAACCAAAAGAATTTGTGCACTATTGAATCAAGTGCCCCTCCCTGTGACAATGTTGAACTACACCAATCAACTATAGAATGTGCATTGCTGAATTTTGCTCTTGAAATCTTCAATTGCTCCTTAACTAGAGCTCTCTTTACGCATGCACCTGCTCCATCATGCTCCCCTTTCCCATGTCCAGCTTCAAAAAAATTTCAAATATGAGGTAGACCCCTCTCTACATGCATTCTACTTTGTAGACACCGAAATCTGGTTTAAGCCTGTAACTTCCATATTCTTCATAATTCATGGTCTTGATTAAATAATCTTAAATATTTAATTAATTCACACTTTTCTTTATTCTATCTAATTAATTAAATAAACGCTTCTTATTTAATTATGTTACTAATTAACATTATTCTTCCGGTTAAATTAAATAAATCATTATTTAATTTATTCTTTATCATATTTCAACTATAATTAAATAAATTCATTATTTATTTAATTATTCATTTAAATCCCTTCATCATTTAATTAAATAAATCTTATTTATTTAATTATTCTTCAAATATCGGGTCTTGAATTAAATGAATTATTTAATTCATTAAGTCTATTTTAACACATTCCTCTATATTTTAGATAATTATGTGAATTATCTAAGTATTCACTTTTACTCAACTCGACATCTATTTTAATCGTTCAGTTAACTATTGATTTAATGTTTGAGTGGCGTCTTCGAGTAATCTCTTCGTCTAACCATTCAATCATCCACTTCTAACTCAATTGCGTGTACATGCGGATTAATTAAAAAGTCTTATTTAATTAATGAAGTGTTGTGCGTGCATTCGAACAGAGAGTTGCTTTAATCAATCTTCATCTTTGTCATGCAAAGATATTTCTTATGTTTTTGAATGCCGAACTAAAGATTAAACCATTTATTTAATCTTTAATTCTATTTCTAATTCGAATCACTCATGTCACTTCTATCAGTTAGCTGAATGCATGTCTAATCTCTCAATCTCAATCGTCCGTTGATCTTTCAATCTTGACCTGTCATTCGAATAATCAATTTTCTATAAATTGATTTGTCATTCTTTATTCCAATCTCTCTCGCGAAATCTTATGACTTTTGAGAGCACTTTGTCTTGAATCTTCGATATTTTGCTAATCACTATCTTAAGCTATACTTGCACGAACTTGAAAATCTAAGGGCAATTATACTACACAAGCAAAATGGAGAAGGGCAATCGAGATGATTCATGGAAATACGTTTGAAAATTGGTGAGATTGTTCTAGTTTTAATTACGTTTTTACTTTCCCATGTTCTTTGTTGCTTAACATATGAATTTGCATTCTAGATTTAGTATTTGTATTGCATGTGTGCTTCTAACGATCTTCCTTGTTGTCTATTGTGCAAAAGGCCTGTTTCATTTTCAGCGTTACATTTTGGTGAACCCGACATGAAGACACCATCTTCGCGAATCCATAGATCTTTTAATTTTCATTTTTGCAAATTTTTCGTATGGAACGACGCATGTGAAGTTTCTGCACCGCAATTGATTTTCCGGAACCGCATGTGAAGTTTCTGAACCGCAATTGAGTTTATGAACCGCATCTGACAGAGAAACGACGCATCTGACAATTTTGAAACACAAGTGATATCCCGAGCCGCAACTGAAAAATAAACGACGCATCTGACTGGTAACAAAACACGCAACTAACTGGTAAAATTTTATTTTCATTTCCCACAATCTAAAATTTTCAATTGATTTTCGTGTTACTGATATCTTATTTTCAGCGTGTGGCCTTTTTGGAGTTGATAAGCTTTTTGTAGGACGATTGACGAAGACAATATTGAAAATTACTAATTAGTCTTTCTGCAGGACGTTTGTCGAAGACCCTAGTTAAATTTAAAACAGATTGTTTGGTAGCGTAGCAAATCTTTCATTTGGATTAAAATTAACAAGTGTCTACTGTGTTTGGTGTGAAAGCACAAGTTTGGTCACCCTTACAATTTGGTACACCGAAGTATCCTCTCCCCTTGCGCATCCGTGCGATCCTGGGTGTAAGAGAAACGGTTACCAACTCTAGAACTTGGGCATGTTCTGGTGGGAAAAAGTACTCACCCCAGAACGACTCAGACCGGTAGCACCCTGAACCCGAGGGACTTCCAGCCGGTATACAAAAGTGGGTTTTTGGGGAAACCCCAAGAATCACGAGTGTGGTTCCGATGAGATGGATTCGAAAGGGGACTCGCGCTGTATGGATCACACCCCACGAACGGAATGCCCGAATTAAATACCCTTTGTTGTAGAGACCAACCTATTTGTGGCCGTTGCTTGGTATTAGTGCAGGGTACAGTATCATGCCCGAAGATTACTCACTACTAATCCCCTTGAGTAGAGATAGTGGTTCTTGGGAAGTCACTGCCCAAAGAATTCGGAATTGGTGTGCTCGAAAGACGTTAATGAGCCGTGGAGGGGAGCCAATGCCACCAAATTCCTAAGCTATCCGCTCTCGAGAAGGAAAGGTGTTCATCACCAATCTGGGGTATTTCGGTGAGCTATACGTAGTATACAAACCCTAGGCCTTTGGCCTATTAGGATGTGCTTGTCTGTTATCACTTTAAACGTTCTTTGAGTCCAAAATTGAAACTGAAAACACTTTGTCTTACGATTGTCTTTGATTGTCAGAATTTGATCACGGAAAACGGAGTTAGTTTAAATTTCATGTCACTGAAAATTCACAGAGAATTGCAATTGTTCACCAGAAACACACATCTAATTTTTAGAGTCGCATCTGTTAATTTTGAGATGCATCTGTTAAATTTGAGTCGCATCTGTAATTTCTGAGTCGCATCTGTAATTTTGGCTCGCATTTGATTTATAAATGTCGCATCAGGTAGTTTTGAGACTCGCATCTATTAAATTTGAGTCGCATCTGTTATTTTGGCTTGCATCTGTTCTGAAAACACCGCATGCATTGTATTCTGAGTCGCATCTGTCAGTTTGAGTCGCATATGGTAATCTTGAGTCGCATCTGTCAGTTTGGACCGCAACTGTTAAATTTGAAACGCATATGTTTGATTAGCAAAATAACCAAAATTCATAGTCACTGTCCAGTTAGTAGGGTTATACCAGTTCCAGTGGTCTTCATACAAACAGTCTTTGAAACAGAAACCTGAAACGATTTGCTCAATTTTGCATCCTTTAGGTTCATTTAGTCATTACCATAGTTGTCTTCAGTTAGCGTTTACCTCCATCTTAGGGTTCATAGTACTTTGCATTAGACTTTTAGAGAGGTCACTTTTACAAACTTTAGGAGTAGTCCACCATCTATACTCTAGAAAGGTCATAGTGTCAATGAAATCTGCCATTGAACCTAGTCTTATCATCATCTACTTTGTCCTACAGAGAGTCGTCCTAGCTCATCAGTCTAGTTAGGAAACTCAACTTGTCTTTGATCTTTGTCCTACATTGGTTCCTTGACTTATCTAAATTGACACTTTGGTTTGACTTTAGGTAGTTGGTCCCTTCACCTTGGGTTTATAGAATTGATCATTTTAGGGTCTCACTTAGACTTCTTGCACCTTTAGAGTCTAGACTAGTATCATCATAGGACATCCCTTATTTTGCATAAGAAAATCCCAAAAACATAGCTTAGGTTGCATACCTTAGATTTAAGTCACTCTTTGCATTGCCATACCTTAGTCATACTCCATATCTTGTCATAACCTCACCACCATGTCTGCAATTTACCTTGATATGCGTGCTAGTCAAGTTGAATACCAATTACTACGTAATGGTCAATTCCAACAAGCCCTAGACTTCAAAAGATAATATATGCAATCCAAATGCCAACCAACGTCAACCGATGGTCAACTACCTACATACCCTTCCTACCAACAATCCATAAGTCCTAGTCCTCCATCCATCTACCCTCATTATCAAGAGTCCCTTAGCATAATCCATGCCATGAATCCACAACAAACGTCCACTTATCACCCTTATCCTAACCTTGACAAGGGAAACCAACCTTCCACTAACCCCTTCCAAGCCTCCATGTCCTATCATAGTCCTTCATCCACTAATCCCTTCCAATCCTCCATATCCTATCATAGTCTTTCATCGACTAATCCCTTCCAAGCCACTCCATCTCAATCAACATTTAGTCATGAAAATACATCTATTCATGGTCCCAAAGTCACATCCCATCTACTAAACTTGAGGATACATGTCAAATGGAAAGTCCAAAGCATGACTTCATCGCTTCACCTTCATGTCAAGATCAAAGTAGTCTATCCCACGACCCTATTTTTAAGTCCATTCAAGAAGTCCTTCTAGATAATCATGACATCCAAAGTACACCTATCCTTGATCAAGATTTCATTCCCAATCATATCATTCAAGACAAACCCGTGTTTGATCAAGACACTACTATTGAGCAAGAAGTCCAAAATGATCCACTCCTTGACCTTTATGCCATTCATGATCAAACATTTGAAGACGACCCTATCCAAGTACCAAATACATCCATTTCCCAAAATGAGACACTTGCCTCCTTTGAAAATATAGATGATATTCCTCTAGAACAAGAGTCTCCTACTATAGACATATTTACAAATGATCAAACTATAGCTGAGTTCATTGGACTCTATGACAATGACCATAAAGACAGTTTCAACATCGACTTGGAAGCACCAGTAGAATCCTCTGAATTTGATATGTCACAAAATCACACCAAAGATATCCAACATGTCAATGAAGATAAGAGATCCTATCAACTAGGATCATCCACTTTTATCAAATCAGGATTTCTTGAAGAGGAGAAGATTCCAAGTAACATTTTCCACAAACACAATGATGGGTTAGCATCTTGCTTCCAAAATGAAAAATACCCCATCGCAAACAGAATCTGTCAGCGCATGCAGTATCAAGGAAAAGGACTAGGCATACACGAGAAAGGAATTCTAGAACCAATACAGTTTGAAGAAAATCCTAGACATCAAGGTCTTGGTTATCCTTCAGTCAGCAAATCTAATGATGTTAATGGTATCCTCTCGATATTGGGGGAAACTTTATCTTATACAAACATCAAAATGGAGGCCATGAGTAGTTCTTATCATAAGGTTGTTGCCAACACTCCTCCATCCATACCATAAATTGTCATTCCAACATGAATGAACCTTCCATTTGGAACCAACAAAAACAAAAGTCTTACAAATTCAAAGTTCAAAATCAAATATCAAAGGCCATTGAATCAATCAAAACTCCAAGTGGACAAATAAAGTCAAAATGGATCCCAAAGAAAAATGGATCAAGCAAAGAAAATAGTTCAAAAGTAAAATTCAATCAAAATGTGGAGCCACAAGAAAAGAGGACTCCCACATATAATAAATGTCCACCTCCTTCAAAATGGCCATCATACAAGGCATATAAAAGTCATGGTTCCAAACATTATCCCAATATGAAACCCAGTCTCTATCATCCATCACCCCAAGTTTGGCAAATAAAAATTCCTACATCTAAATTGTCAAATACATCTCCCATCATCCGTCATAATCCTATATATCGTCTAAAGTCTAAAAATCCTACGTCACAAATCCGTCGCATCTTGGCAGTAACTCTTTATTGTAAGGACTCCCATGGAACTCTATTGCGATGTGCGTATTTTGATAAGGCCAACTCTAGTGTCAACAAGGATCACAATGACATCAATCAATTGTATACAAGTGCTATGATCCTAACAAGGAAACTACTTCATCAAGGTTATTATTGGCATATCATGGCACCAGTCTCTACATCAGCGCCATCAATGGATTCTAAACAATCAATAATCATCTAAAGCATCAAGGCCATCCAAAAGAAAAAAAAAAAGTCCCTTTGATGAAAACCTGGAAAACAGGCATCTTGGTGAGACCAAAAAGAAAAAAAAAGTCAAGAGAAAAATTTCGTCCAATAGTGAAAACCATTCTTACGGCGCTTTGGATAAGTACCATGATGAAAACCTAGCAAATAGGCATCATGTGTAAGAAATTATCTATGTGGACTATTACACTTGGGGGCAAGTTGTCTCATCTCCCATACCCTTTGTATGACATTTCCATCTATCCATCTTAGCCCTACCTCTCATGTCCATTTTCCCAGCTACTTTGATCTTGATAAGGACAGGTAGAAACATAAATAATGCTTTGGAAAAACTCTTGACATGTCTATCCTTTGGTCATACACTATCCATGAAATATCATGTCATAGCCTTCATAGCATTTTTCCAAATGAGTTATCCTTATACGAAATACCTATCACATGCCTTGGTTTTTCCCTTGTCAATGGTCTAAGGATCTTCCATCATACCATCTAATCCTGAAAAGTCATTCCAAATGCAACAAGCCCAATCCATACAATCTTTCTATGTATCCTAGTGCATCAATCAAAACATTCCTTGGCTTTGTTTCTAGCCTGGCTGCAAACCTTGATCCTTTAGTCATATTATCATCATCCTCATGTTGTTTCGGGATGTGTCCTTCCCACGTCAAACAACATCATCACCATCCTCATCACCTGTCAATTGGTTTTCAGCTTGACTAGGGGCAAGATCATGGTTGTCCTTGAATTTTTGCGCATGCTTGCTCACTTGTTTATAGGCATCATTTCATTGTATATAGTCCTTATCCCTGTACATACTACATATCCCTTATCTTTCCTATCCATCATTTGTATATACCATTCATAATAAGTGGTAGTCTTTCCCGTAACTTGGAACGATTGACATCCAGCGAATTTCATATCCCCCATTTTACCCTATTCATAGTCAATTGGTCTTATACTCGACTGGGGGAAAACACTTGACGTGCATCATATTGGTTCTTACATTGGTTGTGTTGAAGACATAAAACCATGGACAATCCACAAAACATTGCAAAATGACCTGAGAAAACACAAAAACATCAGAAAACTTCAAAAAGACAAAAAAATCACAACATTTCAAAAATCCAAAAATAGAGTCAGAGTCAGTCGCACTTGTCAGTCTTTGTCATTTGTCGAACTATGTTGCCTCTACGACTAGACGTAGGCAAGGCCATCTATCGATGTGCCCCCGAGGCATTAGGTCAGTCCGTTTAGGTTTGTCTGTACAAAGTCATGCATCAATCCATATGTCTATATAACAAGGTCATTGGTAGTGTGGAACTACGAGGTCTCTGCGTGTACAACGTAGGAAAGGCCATCACACGATGAGCCCCCGAGGCCGCACTAGGTTAGTCCATTAGGGTTCATCACATTCACTTTCACACACGTCTTCTATTTGTAGTCAGTCTTGTCGGTCGTAGTCAAGTCGAACTACGAGGTCTCTGCGTGTACAACGTAGGCAAGGCCATCACACGATGAGCCCCCGAGGCCGCACTAGGTCAGTCCTTTAGGGTTTGTCATCACACACAGTCAATTGTCAACATGCCATATCAAGTCATGCATTACTTTGGTGAACAAGTCAGCAATGTCTCTGAGTCATATCAAACAACTTGCCAAACAAAACAATTCAAACAGATCAACCAACCGTCTGCTACAGGATGTGTCCTTCTTGGAAACAGACGTTATCAAAATAATCAACCTATGTCTTATTCAGGATGCGTCCTTCCTGCATAATCGACAAGGTCAAAACAATCAAACATAGCCTTACACAGGTTATCACATCAATGACATCTGACTCAACGTCTTATACGATACATGTCTTTCTGAAACCAGGCTTTGTCATGCCTTATACAGATAGTCATAACATCGAAACCAGACTTACAGTCTTATCCGGTATGTGTATCTCCTGAAATCAGGCTCTACCAATCAATCCTTCTATCTATCAACAAATCAAACAAACAAATCATGTTTTGGAAAATATTTTCATTGGCTTATTGACTTTATGGATTATTTATCTTATCATTTATCTTGAATTGATGACTGGGATTCATGTTACTAGCTTTCTCAAGGATGTCCCATGAAGGATTTAGAGAAGCAACGATGTATCAGAATTCTATTTTCTTTGACTGCTGTCTATTGACTGTCTTTTCAATTTGATTTTGAGTCATGTTACTAGTTTCCTCAAGGATGTCCCATGAAGGATTTAGAGGAGCAATGACGTATCATGACCCGTCTTTTCTTTCATTTGCTGTCTGTGGTTTGTCCTGACAAAAAGATTGGGGCAACTTGTGCCTTTAGTATGAGTTAGTGACAATCCTTGTCTGCGACTGTCTGTTATTTAGCAAGTGGATGACCTTGCACACCTTGATTCATGTCATATCCTGGTGTTTGTCTCCATTTGTATTAGTCCCGCCCAATGATGATAAAGTGTAATACCTTTTGTGATATGGCAAAATATCAAAGATTCCTAACACTAACATCTATCTTCCGTCTTCTCCTTCTTTGTCGATCTTTCTTTTCGCACTCACAAGTTCTTCTTTCTTGCATTATGACGAAGTCCTGTGACACAAAAATGGTATACATCATCTTGCATCAACATACATTTTAGAAACATACATATATATAGGCATATTTCACATTTAGATCATCATGGCATAATAGAAAATAATCATCATTTAACACTACATATCATAAGCAATAAACTATAAATACATGCATCACATTACATTTGTATAACATCACATGTCATTATACATATAACATCACATTGCATCTCATAATCATATAGAATCATATGTCACATAGAATCAACATTATCGCATTAGTTGCATAAGCAACATAAAGTACATACAACCATCCATCACATAGGCATATCATATGAACATCACATGTATCAATAAATAACTGCATAATCCATAAATAGACAATGCATATCATAAGAATCACCGCAAAAATCATATATATATATAGCTCAAATGTGTCACATCACAATGTCATTATGTATCATAAATACATGGAAGCCCGCAGGCTATCGGATCAAAATACACTGTCCCAAATGGACCTCAAAACTATATCTCTATCCTGAACTGCCACTGCCATCATGTCGGGAGTGTGTGGGAGACTGATGCTGAGAACCAGCCGATCTCGGAGTTGTGGGAGGTCTGTCATAGGGCCTTGCTCTACGTGGCTGATCCACTCCCTCTGTACTCACTGTCCGTGTGTGGGTCCTGGTCTGGGACCTACTACTCTGTGCCGCTGAAAAATTGGGAGCCCGTCTCTCTAGGGGAACCTCTGCCTCATACAAGTCTCGGTAGTATCTCTCCCTCTCACTGGCTCTAACCAACTCTCTGGCAAATGCTGTTGATGGTCCTATATATAATGACCTGAGCTCTGTGAATCTCTGCTCAGTCTCCTGCCGCCAGGCTACTGCCTGATCTCTCTCTATCAAGGCTTGGTCTCTCTCCACTCTGTAGGCATCTCTCTTTGCCATCAACACTCTCATCTGCTCCTCCAAGGAGGCAACCTGGGCTCTTAATATATCAGTGTCAGGCACCTCTGTCTCTGTCTCATCCTGACGGACCCTATCTCACCCATCCTCCTCGTCCATCTCCTCCAGGATCTGATCCCTAATCTCTCTCTCCTGATCATCCTCCTCCTCATCATCCTCCTGGTAGGCACCTAGCAATCCAAGGGCATCGACCTCTGCCTCCTCTCCCATTACCTCCTCTCCAACGGCCTCCTCTGCAACTTCCTCCTCGACACCTACCTCTGCCTCTGCTGGGATGTCAGGGATGTCTGGGATAACTGCCTCTGTTGGCTGCTCCTCCTCACCACCTCTGGCCACATCTAGCATGGCCACATCCTCCTCTCCTCCTCTCTCCTCTCAGATCGGTGACAAGGTTGCTCCTCGTCCCCGTCGACCACGCCTCCCTCTCCTGCCTCCACGTCGGCCACCTCTGCCATCATCCCCACCATCCCCTCGGCCTCCTCTGCCTCGTTGACCACCTCCTCTACCTTGTCTACCTCTAGGACCTCTAACCCGCCGCTCTACTGGTGCTGGCTGCCCTGGATCTGTCAAGGGAGTTGGCTTGTGTAATGCCCACCACTGATCATAAGCTGGAGTGGTCCCTGCATCTGCGGGTCCGTCCCTCCATCCCCATGGCTGTGCCTGTAAACCATCAATATCCACCTCTATAGTGGCGACTAGAATCTCTGGCCCCCATAATAGGACCTCTCGTGAAGACCGAGCAAACTCTGCTCTCCCTCGAGGTACATCCTGTACCCCTCCATACTGTCTCAAGACCCGGTTCGGCAACTGTCGCTCTATGATGTGCATATGGGACACTGTCCGTCCCACCAAATACTATGTCTGTCGACAAAATGGCAAATGCTCGCCCTCATCTGACCACACCTCGCAGCCTAGGTACGATCTCCATGTAAACTCCTACATCCGGTCTATAGCATGTCTGAAATAGCCCGTGTCTCTAATATGGTGTTGTGTGGTGGCTCCTACATATCGAAAGGTGTATGGCGCTCCACGAGCTAGATCTACTGTCATAGGTGGTCTAAAAATAGCAATATGCTCCCACGCCCATACCATTAGGAGCGTGGTGCCGCAGCTCATCGACTGCGCCTCTCTATAGGCAATGTCATGAAGGTGGAAGTATAACATCCCCAGCACACACGAACCCCAAGCATATACAACTCGGCACTCCAGCATGCCCACTAGCATCTCACCCCATCCCACAGGGAATCCATGACCTCGGCGGTCAGGCAGTACAATACCACCTATCAGTGTCGCTACTAGAAAGTCTAACTGTCTATATCTCTGGGCCAATACCTGCCATCTAATCTCATAGTCATCAACCCCTAGCTGTCTAACGTCAGCATGGGGGTAATATCTACACATCTCCGCTATCCCTCTCTGTGTATCATAAACTACCCGTGTCCCTCTAATCGGTAGTCTCAAAATCCTATATACATCCTCCAAAGTCACTGTAGCCTCTCCAGTCGGAAGGTGGAAGGAAGACATCTTCGAGTGCCACCGCTCGCAAAGTGCTGTTAGTAAACCCTGATTTTCCCTAATCTGGGGCATATCAGTCACGTGCAACAAATCCAAATGCCATAAAGTCCGTCGCTTAGCCGGTCGTAAGCTGTCTCTGAATCGAAACGTCGTGGGTCTCGACTCACGTGTGTAGATAGGGTCAAGAACAACCTGCAACAATATCCCTCATGTCAGCCTGAATCATCTATCCTAGTAAAAAAATGACTGTTTTAACATAACAAGCAAATGCGTCGTTATTTTGCAAATGTGTCATTTTTTTACAAATGCGTCGCTTTTCTACAAATGCGGTTCACAAATTACATATGCATCATTATTAATCAAATGCGGTTAATAATCATCACATGCGTCGTAAAAATGACATTTGTGGTGCAAAATGACAAATGCATGTCTAAATATTCTAATGCGTCGCTAAACATGCAAATGCATCCTAAAACTACAAATGCGTTTCTACATATACATTTGTGTATCAATATAAACACATGCGTTGCAAAATTTCAAATGCGTATCACAATTATCAAATGCGTAACAAAATAAACACATGCGGTTATTTTCTAAACCCAATCTAACCGACCGGCGTTAAAATGCAAATGCGGCTTTTCGCAAACACATGCGTCATTCACGCATACACATGCGGTGCAAAATTAAAAGTGATGCATAACCTAAATTGCAATAAATGTCTAAAAATACGCGCAAATTAAAAATTTTCAAAAGGAAAGTTTTAGGTCCATATTGGGGGGTCCGCGCCGGCTGGTCTCTGGAACGTCCGGATCCTGTATGCACGATGATGGGTGGCTGGAACTGGAGACATCCTCGCTGAAAGTCAGAGCAAACTTTTCAAATCTCTAAGCTAGGTGGGTACAAATGAATAGATTTTCACCCCAATGCAAATATATACCTAGGGCTTAGGTGGCATTTTCTTCCTACTGGCCGTGTAAACTTCCATTTTCTATCATCCCGTACCTATCCCTCCCGTTTCTGAATCCAATTCCGTCAACTGCATTGCATCTCTGCCTATCTACTGGACTAATTGGGCGCATTTCCAAATTTTTCTGCACATTTCGAAAATTTGTCACTTTCCCCGAGGGGGCATACCTTCACCTATTCTAATCTGGAGCATGACTGGGCCATATTTCTCATCGACTTTCTTTGACACAATGCCTAAAAGACATTGTATCAAAGAGGGGAAAATGTAGACACCGAAATCTGGTTTAAGCCTGTGACTTCCATATTCTTCATAATTCATGGTCTTGATTAAATAATCTTAATTATTTAATTAATTCATCTTCTATTAATTGTTCTATTAATTAAATAATCTTAAATATTTAATTAATTCACACTTTTCTTTATTCTATCTAATTAATTAAATAAACGCTTCTTATTTAATTATGTTACTAATTAACATTATTCTTCCGGTTAAATTAAATAAATCATTATTTAATTTATTCTTTATCATATTTCAACTATAATTAAATAAATTCATTATTTATTTAATTATTCATTTAAATCCCTTCATCATTTAATTAAATAAATCTTATTTATTAATTATTCTTCAAATATCGGGTCTTGAATTAAATGAATTATTTAATTCATTAAGTCTATTTTAACACATTCCTCTATATTTTAGATAATTATGTGAATTATCTAAGTATTCACTTTTACTCAACTCGACATCTATTTTAATCGTTCAGTTAACTATTGATTTAAAGTTTGAGTGGCGTCTTCGAGTAATCTCTTCGTCTAACCATTCAATCATCCACTTCTAACTCAATTGCGTGTACATGCGGATTAATTAAAAAGTCTTATTTAATTAATTAAGTGTTGTGCGTGCATTTGAATAGAGAGTTGCTTTAATCAATCTTCATCTTTGTCATGCAAAGATATTTCTTATGTTTTCGAATGCCGAACTGAAGATTAAACCATTTATTTAATCTTTAATTCTATTTCTAATTCGAATCACTCATGTCACTTCTATCAGTTATCTAAATGCATGTCTAATCTCTTAATCTCAACCGTCCGTTGATCTTTCAATCTTGACCTGTCATTCGAATAATCAATTTTCTATAAATTGATTTGTCATTCTTTATTCCAATCTCTCTTGCGAAATCTTATGACTTTTGAGAGCACTTTGTCTTGAATCTTCGATATTTTTCTAATCACTATCTTAAGCTATACTTGCACAAACTTGAAAATCTGAGGGCAATTATACTACACAAGCAAAATGGAGAAGGGCAATCGAGATGATTCATGGAAATATGTTTGAAAATTGGTGAGATTGTTCTACTTTTAATTACGTTTTTACTTTCCCATGTTCTTTGTTGCTTAACGTATGAATTTGCATTCTAGATATAGTATTTGTATTGCATGTGTGCTTCTAACGATCTTCCTTGTTGTCTATTGTGCAAAAGGCCTGTTTCATTTTCAGCGTTACATACTCAACCAATAAAACATACGAGCATTCTTGAATTGACCTGTGCAATTATCTAACCAAATTAGATGTCGGCCCAATGCTATATCATGCTCCTGCAAGAACTCAAAAAAATTCTTGAAACAATGTTGGACATACTCAGACGAGTGAGATCTATCATCACTCATATAAAAATGATACTCTCTGATTATCTTTTGATCCTCCTCTATACTATCAGGTGCATGTCTAAATGTTATGTGGACAAAAGTAGCAATTTGAATGGAATTGTCATACCGAGATTGTACCTTGTTTTATGGTTGCAATGTGTAGTTTTATGCAAAGTCAACCACTGATATAATAGTGCCAATCGAAAAAGAGTCCTTACACATCCTAAATTGTTGATCCAACCACTGAGACCTATGACTATTCCTTGCATACTTGTAGAAAAGATTGTCCTTAAAATCTGAAATAAAATCAGCAACACTGCTTCTTTTGTAACCAATTCACATCTAGACCTTCACCTCTGCTTTGAAAAGTATATTTGACTATCTCATATCTCTTTTTCTCAACAAGCTTCTTTCCAAATTCATGTTCAGAACTCTCATGAAAACATTGAAAAAACTTTGACAAGCCACCACATTGTGAGAACTTTGCATTTAAACAATCATTTCTATAGAAAAAGCAACCATCATCTCTAGAACATAAAAATAGATCTAGAAAGTCCCTTGATGATTTTGAAAGATGCATTGCACCACACTCCTGCAACATTTCATTAGTATGCAAAGTAGAACGAATATAGCATATTAGCTCATGGTACATTGAAAACTCCACATGGTATTTGCAACAAGTATTATGAATCTTAAGAGGCACACAATAAAATGGCTTCAAACCCTCAAAAGTCCTTTGCGAGATTTCCATATTTTTATGTGTTTCAATAAATTTTTTAAACAACATTGTTTGGCTTGATTCCAAGAAATGTTTAGGATGTGGTGTACAGTCTCGATTGCCAATTCTTAACTTTAAAACATCCTTTGCATTGGGTGATACTCTAGAGTTATCATGCCAAAATTGTTGAATTACTTGCTTTACATTATCGGTTAGCTTCTTATGAACACGTGGAAGCCTCCCAAAAAATCCCATGTATCATTTTCAAGAGGATCATCTATTCTTTCTCTTCTTGCAAGTGCTCTATCCAAAGTTTTACGATTTATGTCAAAATCAATACAAGTTTGTCTCATAAAGCAAGCCTTTTTCAATTGATGGCTTACTAGGGCGGTTGTAATGACTCTTCGAGCAGCTCTTTTATCCTTTTCCTTGTTACTTTTTCCAATCGACTAGAGAGAATTAAAAAGATTTTTGACAATAATAGAATTTTTTTCAATCTTCTTGTTCACACGAATCTTCAATTTGGCTAGCAAAGGTCTCATCTTTTGCATCTTTAGCAATTGTACAAAAAGATGGCATTGCTCGGTCAATGTCTTATCACTAAAATATTGGTTGAAAAGTCTTCTAGCCCATAACTGTACAGTTCGTGTTGACCTATTGCCTTCAAAATTGTTTATAATATTCTCATCAAATTCAAGTAACCATTTAGGGGTTCTTGAGGGTCTTGAAATTGGAATATGTCTTTCTTCCATACAAGGTTCTTCATTTATCATGTAATTTGGTGAAACATAATTTACACTTGCTTCAATATTATGTTCAAAATCTTCATTTCCAACATTTTCACCTTGAACATTTTCAATATCAATTTGAATAATTTCATTCCCAATTTCAATATCATGTTCAACATCTTGAAATCCAACATTTTCACCTTGAACATTTTCATTATCAATTTCAATATTTTCATTCCCAATTTCAATATCATGTTCAACATCTTCAAATCCAACATTTTCACCTTGAACATTTTCATTATCAATTTCAATAATTTCATTCCTAATTTGAATATCATGTTCAACATATTCAATTCCAACATTTAAACCTTGAACATCTTCAATTTCCTCTTCACTTGAAAGACCATAGGGGTTAGGTTCACCAATATTTAACATACCTTGTCTTCTCTTCCTATGAATTTCTCTATCTTTTTGTCTATATGCTTCAATTTCTTCTTTTGTAAGCTTTCTCTTACGTTTTTTCTTCTAACGACTGGTGCTCCCCATTATACCTCATAAAAGATGCTAAAAATATTCCTTATGAAAAACTTCAATAGAAGATGCTTCAAAAAGTTGATCTTTGCCCCTTCCTGTCTGAAACCGCGTGTTTGTCGCCTGTAAATAGAATGTAGGGTCCGTTGGAATGCACAAAATAGCCCACATGGGGCTTTTCTATGGCCCACAAATTCGATATCTGATTCATTCTAAAAATTTATGATGTTTTGCAATGGTATGATTTTAGTTCTTCAAATCGGATATCCAATTT
>VDFB02064905.1:58453-85563 GCA_007258455.2 Sequoia sempervirens | reverse complement strand
GAGAGAGAGAGAGAGAGAGAGAGAGAGAGAGAGAGAATTAGGAGGGGGATGGGAGAGGAGAAGAGGGGAAGAAGGGTAGAGAGAGGGAGAGAGAATTAGGAGGGGAATAATTCGAGAGAGAGAGGGAAAGAGATAATATTTAAATATTTTATGTGTTAGTAATATTAATTAGTTATATAATATTTTATATATTAGTAATATATATATATACATTAACTAAAATATGGAAATAATATTTAAATATTATACATAATAATATAATATATTATATATTAAATTATAAACTATATTGTATATTCTAAACTAGATATATTAAAATAAACTATAAAATATTTTTTGCATTTTCTAAATCATATATTATAAAGTGTAAAACATTTTTTAAAATCATATATAAACCAAATCAGATATCCGATATTTCTGAAAAGAATTTATTGCCTTGGGATTAGCCTCGAGCTTGCTTTGGTATTTGGCTTGGACATGCCAATCCTAAGAAGTCAACACAAAAAACATGTTTGACAACTTACCTTGTTTTTCTAGACTTTGTCCATGTGGCTAACGACTTTATTTTTAGCCAAAATTGATGAAACAAAAAGGGTTTGTAGAGGAGACTCTCAGCTTTCCACCAATATAAATTATTCTTTACTTTGATTTTAATAAATAATTATTATTCATTTTCTATTAGAATTATGACTAAAATCCTTATTGATAGGCTGATTGAAAAACATCTATAACTTTCAAACGGTATCATATTTTTTGAATCCAAAATATGCATCACATTTTATGTTTCGTATACTATAGGATTAAAAAAAAGAAGAATTTTATGAATTTTTGACCAAGTTAAGGTGGTTAGACATACGAGTTTTTATATTTTTTAAAAGTTGTAATAAAAAAATCATAATTAATTATTTACTAAAAAAATATTACAAAAAAATATGCATCACATCGCACATGAGTCTTCTACTTATATCTAAAATCTTATAAACAAATATTATCATTTTATTGTGGTTAGGGTGGTCAGACAGACACCTACTTCTTATTTTTCCCCTGAAATTTAAGTATTACTATATTGAAATTTCAAATTTTCACCAAATAGACTTTTAAAAAAATAAAATAAACTTAGTAGTTTAGAAACTACATTCAATTTTCCATAGATTCTATTCTTACATATTTTTGAAATAATATAGATAACTTATTCAAATTTTTATGTCAAGTTGCCTAACTTTGATTTTTTTGAATTTTCATTGCCACTTAAGGGCTTGTTATTTCCATGATCCTGCACATACCCCTAGTTTGAACCATAAAACAAGGATCAATTTCAAGAATATGGGAGATGAATCTCTAATTCTTTGGATTGATCTAATTTTAGGCACAAAAGAGAAATTTTTTAGGATATCTTGAGGATCAAAAGGTGATATGATGATGATGCAAGAGATGGATGATGTGGTTGTTTGATCTTTTGAAAAAAATATTGAGGGGAATGCTATACTTTTAGGACTTTTGGATATGCTTTGGATTTTAGATTTTGATTTCTTGGATTGTCCTTGACTTGATTTTTTGGTTTTCTTTGATTAAACAAATAGACCCTAAGATGTTGGATGATTATCTAAGGGGTAGATTTTCTCAAAGGATGATAATTTGAATATGCTTACAGAGAAGGATGCATCTACCCACACCTATTCAAACAAGATGACAATTTAACCAAGCATATGAAGAAGGATGCATCTAAATATACCCAGCTAAATAAGATGGTTTGATAATTTTTACTAAGCATATGGAAAAGGATGCATCTACACATACCTAGCCAAAGATGATTTGTTTAAATATTTCAAGGATTGTGTCTCAAGGATTTGATGATTTTTATTTTTCCCAAAAATCCTAGCATGAAGGATAATTTCAAGATTTTTCAAAAGATGATGGTGAGGTGATTTTTGGTTTGATGTTGAAGGATGGATGAAAAAGATTTTGAAATTTTGATCCTAAGATGTACCTAAAAAGACACTTTGTTTACTAGACCTTGGTATTGAAGAGCATACAATATTTCTAGGGACCTTTATAACTAAGAAGTGGTTCAAATTGAGCATACATTTCTAGATTGTTCAAAGGGATGAGTCTATAGAACCTTGTGATTTTTTTTCTTATTTTGATATGTAGATTTTGATTGCACTTCCTTTTGTATTTCTTGATGATCTTTTGAGTGTGACTCCTAAATTTTGAACTTTGACTCAAGGATTTTTATTTTGGGATTTTGACCTTTTTGGAAATCATAAGGTTTCAACACATGTGAGAGCCAATTTTGTTATCTTTGCTTAGTGACTTTGATTTACCAAAAACATTTCTTTGATTAAGTTTCCAAACTAGATGTCCAATGTCTTAATTTCTTTGAATCCCACAAAGTATGTTATGTGGAAATTGATGAATTCAAGGCAAGGGTTACCTATTTGTTGATCTTTAGTAGGAATATTGAGATGTAAGTTCAAGTATGTAGAAACCTCTAAGGATGCAAATCCACAGGGCAAGCAATAACACATGAATTTGGTCAATTGTATTTTCCTCCTAAAGGGTTTGAAATTTTGATGATGATGTTAAGTTTTTGTTTTCAAATGTTTTTGAGAAAGCAAAGTGTTTTGTCACCAAGAGTAAGAACAACCCTATGGATATGAAAGACAATATTTGTTGAGTCCCCACTTGGACAAGTCCAACTACGCTTATCTTTAGCGAATGGTTAGATGCTTGACCCTGTTAGTGCCTATTTTGGTTGTCTCTCATTTTCCAGTTGTTTGCCTTTGATTTTCCTGATGAATCTTTAGCTTGGGAATTTTCTATCATTTTGGTACGTGGGGTAAATGGGCTCCCACCAGGGTTGAGCTCAGTGTGCCAAGGGTTCATGTCTCGGATGGCTAGATCTTTCTTTTCTTCCTTGCCTTATGTTTTTCTTTGTCTGGCGGGGGCAGAACCGGAATGGAATCAGAATTAGGATATTGCCTTTGGTTTCTTTTTCGAGTTCCATTCCAACCCCAACTCTGCATCTTCGGTTGTCTTTGTTTTTGGTTTCCTTTGGCGGGTAGGGGATTGGAACGAGAATCTATTTTGGAACCTTTTTCAAGTTTCCTGTTTCGGGTTTTGTCCCGCTCCCGACCCCGCGAATTCTCTGTCTCGTGTCGGTTCCGGCTCCACCTCGGCAGTCTTTTGCGGAGGTGGGAGTGGGATGGTTTTTGGTCCTAGTCTCTTTTGTTCCTTTTTGTTCCCTGCTCCGGCTCCTACTCCATGTTTTTCTCTCTCCGGCTCTGACTTGGTTTGGTTCCCTTTCCACCTTGCCTTCGGTGTGACCTTTGGTTCTCGGTGTGACTTTCCCCGACGTTGAAGTCCTCCCAAGTTAACGACTGAGCTACTAATATGACTTCCTTTGTGCACGTGTTGATAATCAATGGCCATGATGAAAAAGTTACTTGATGGTTACTATGAAATGCTTTCCTAGTCTGGTCCGCCAAATTGCCGACTAAGGTTTTCAGTCAGCGAGACATTTCTTTTCGCCTTGACATCTCACTGAGCGCGGAGACCTCTGGGCGAGCGTTGGCTTCTCTTTGCTATGAAGTCTTGCAGTCTGGCCAACTTCGTTTTGTTATGCCAACCCCGCCATGCTCTCGGTATGATCTTTCAGTCTTGGGGTGATGTCTTCCTGACTTTGGGATGTCTCCGCGAGACCCCCTCCTTGTGGCTTGTGTTCATTGTGTCAGGGAGATGTCTCCTCGACCATTGCCTGTCTCTCTGATTGTGTTGACCCCTCGATATGATGCATGGTCTTCGGGAAGACATCTCCCCGAGTTCCTTCTGTCTAGATGATGTGCTTGTTGACTTTAGTATGACTCCCTTCGATCGCGGTGACTTTGCCATGATGTCTGGCCGACTCGGCCATCTCTCCCCGACTCTATGGTGCACACAGTATCCTTTGTGGAATTCACCAGGGTGTCTCGCCGACTTGTTAGCCTCTTGCTGACTATGATCAATGTTTGATATGGCATGTTTTCTTTGCCTTGAGGTCTTCCCAACACTGCTTTCTCTTGCCGATGGTGCTTCTTGTCGAGGTGTCGATATGATCTCCTGCTGATTATGCCTTCTCTCACCGATGTGGCATTGTTGTTGCTGTGATGTTTGGCCGAATGCACCCGGTCTTGCCAAATGGTATGTTTGCTCGATGAAACATTGGGTTCTCGATGAAGTGTCTTCCCAACTCTGTGATGTCATGGCGACTATTTCATTGGAAGCCATAGTGGACTTGGATCGAGCCAGGGATGCATTGAATGTGGTTGGTCACTTGGCCTGTGGCTTGAGAGTGACGATGATGAAGATTTTTGTAGATTGGCATGATGGCCTCGATTTGATCCTGAACCTCGATTGTTGGTGCGAGTTGGTGCGGTAGAGATGAAATTAATTGCAGAACTAGGGCAATGGGTTCTCTGAGGTGGACAGGTGGTTGAAACGGTTGGATTATGCATTTGTGGCCTCTGGATTCATGATGATCACACCCGTGGACTTCCTAGATGGCATGGTCGATGTAATTTCCTAGTTTGACTGCCATGGCTGCCCATTCCTGTACTTGCTCATTTTGACCTGGTGGTGTGACATTCTCCCTGTTCCACCTGACAGGAGCATTCAATGATATTCAAATATGCTGGTGGATCAGATGACTTGGCCTGTGAACTATTTTAGGGTTTTCCTTGTCATTTGATGATATGTAATTTCCCTAGCCGATTGCTTGTTGCTCTCCCTATTCTTATAAAGGGAGAATTCATGGCCAGGATGAAGGGTTTGGAACCTTGGTGTTCAACTCCACTTTCTAAGTTTTGGTATTGGTCTAAGATAGGCTAGGGTTTAGTCTTGAGTCAATATTGAGTTTGTAAGCTATAAAGTCTGAATTTCTCTTTAAATGTAATCAGTCGTGCAATGAAAACATGAAGACGCTTGTCTCTCATGCATACAGCATCAGATTGTCTCCATATTTGTATGCTTTTAATCATTTGGATGAATGGCATAAGGTCTCTTTATTCATCTTCTTGTATTTCACAAGTTTGTGTTGTTTGTTGATAGGTCTGCTTCAAGGAAGAAGTTAAATCCTTTGAACAGATAGCAGTGATTACTTGTTTGTAGGTTGGATTTGGTAAGTAGAGTCTAGTTGATACAAGAGTTTGGATTGTCAGTGTAAGGCATTGACAGTTGATGCAAGGCATCAACAAAACAAGATCCACTGATTGAGCTCTGTTTGCAAATGAATTCCATCTTTTGTGTGTGACTCCATGACGCTGGATTAGGCACTGACCTGTCTTGTGGTCTAGTTCCTCTCAAAAACCTTTTAATTCATATAAATCATTGAATATATTTTGCTTGATGCCTTGTCCTACCTCCTTGTTGCTTCAAGTGTTTTGTAACTGAGAATTTAGCCCTATTTGATGTTCTCAACACTTGGCATCAGGATTCATCTACTATAAAAAGCATTGACTAGTCTTATTTGAGGCATTGTGTGGGTATACGCGCCCTAGTTTTGCAGAGCCTAAAGTGTAGAGGATCTCAGTTTTTGACTGGATCTCAGTTGGTCCAAGTCCTTCAAGCTGCCCTTGATTGGAAATGGCTACTCCATAGGTAGAATAGGAGACAAACCTGGTTATAAGAAAAAAGGAACCAACAGATTGGTGACTGCACTGGGGAGCGAACTGAATCTGGCCTTATGTGCAATAGAGTCATATCTTTGTATGCCATGTTGGTTATGTTCAAAGTTTGAAGAATCTCAGGCCTAGAGAAAGTTTTGTTGCAATGAACCTGAAGGCTACAAGATCTATGGTGCTCTGTCAGATGGGACTCAGAGAAATATTTACATGTAAGTGAGCTTCATATCATTTGAAGTTCAATCCTCTATAAAAGAGGTGGCAACTCTGTCAAGGTGAACCTACTGAATATTTGAAGAATGTTCCAGAGCTACAACATTTCTAGGTATTCTTCATGCTTTTGAACATCGAAAAGACTTTAGTTCCCTTATTTGGTGAGATCAAGCACTATCATCAAAGGATATTTGAATTTTGCAACTGGATAGTGTAGAGAGATAGGTTTCATTTGCAAAATGCATTGTTGTCTTGATTCTCCCTCTACAAGCTATGATACCATGCTTAAGGCACAGTCTTGTCTTCATAAGAGGGTGTATGATAATGAAAGATACACCCCTTTGGATTTTGATAAAATCCAGGGTTACCCACATGTTGCCTCTAGGGGAATCAATAAATATTTACCCAAATTTAAAGGTGGTGTTGAGGAATCAGCATCAAGACATATGCAGTTTTTTATTGATTTCATGGAAGACTGTCAAATTGAAAAAGAGGATATGGTCATGAAGCTATTTGTCAGATCTGTAGAAGGTGTGGCTGATGATTGGTTTGCTTGCTTACCGTTGCACTCCATTGGTTCATGGTATCAACTCAGGACTTTGTTCCTTGATACCTTTGATGATGCTTCATTAGATGATGAAGAAGTTGTGTTTGAACAACTTGCAGAAGTGGTGCCCCAAGCCAGAGATCAGAGTTTGAGTCTCCCAAGCCAAAAACCCGAAGAGGAACATCAGTTGGACTGGCTCTTTGAAGAAGGGAGGTGTAATCGACAATGTGATGAGATAGTTAAGTAGTTCAAGTGCACAAATGAGTGCAATATTGACACAAGTCTTCATGAGGAGGCAAATGAGGTTGCTGATGCAGGGAGTGCTATAGAGGATATCAGATTTGACTATGAGGATGTGGAGTTTCACTCTCATGAAGGTAATCTTTTTGAAGATACCTTGGGATATCCTGATTTGCTGCTTGGTATTGTATCCAGTCTTGGTGGAGGTCAAGAAGAGGAAGAAGTGGTTGAGAGGGTAGGACAGAACATTGACCTACTAAGTTGTGAACAAATATCATATTTGTTAGCCACCGAATATCAAAGGTTTGCACACAACAACTCTAGGTTGTTGTGGGCAACTCATATCGGTCTTGACGATGAGGACCTGCAGGATGCAGGGTATGATGCAAGTGAGTCTGATGCCCCTTCTAATGGTGATCTTACAGATCATGATGACACTGATTTCAGTCAGAGATCAGATTACACTTTTGGACCAAAGTTGCTCAATGATGAGAAAGATTGGGATGATGATGACAGTTGGACAACCCATGAGGATGAGTTAGAGTCCTTTGATGACTCTCATTGCCAACATGATGAAGAATAGAGCCAAGTGAAAAGAGGAAGTGGGAGTAGTAGTTTAAACCATCATTGCACTAATGATGTGCCTCCTCCTACTAAAAATGATATAGAGCAGTTGCAAGATGTGTTGAATGGTGAGTGTATCCCTTTGTATACACTTGGTGGAATTTTCACAGAATGTGACAGTATGTAGAGCACTGGAGCTAGTTGTTTTCAGCTTCAGGGTAATGTAAATAGTGAATATGACAGCTTGTCACATAACAGTCAACATTTTGAAAGTATGCCTAACTTTCAAATGCATAAGGATCATGCACATGTTTATAATGATGAATATGATAGCCTATTGAGAGGTACTAACATGTTTTATCAGGTAGCTAATTGTGATCAAACTATGTTTTTATGCAATCCTGATCAGTATTCACATGTATTGCCACATGATATAGAATCAAAGAATCAAGAAGGTGGCAATGATGAAGTTTATTGGATTTGGTTGCCAGTTGAAGATAAGACTAAACAAAGAACAAGTTTTCAATTGCACAGAGGCAATCAGATACTTGTGTTTGTAGAAGTGCATTCATTTATACTATTGCAGATTGGCAGAGGCAAGCACAAGTTAGGGAAGGCCAGCTCATTCTGCAGAATTGTATTTGACAGGGGTAAAAGCTGGCTCTCATTTTTCATTTGGTGTTCTAATGTCATCAGATGGGACAAGGAGTGAATCAAGTGATTCTTGAATTGCCAGTTCATGGACAGTTCTTGAAGTTATACTTCTCCTGAAGTATCTTATCCATGAACATTAGCTTAGGGTTTGCTTTCTATTTTCTTTTCTTTTTGTGTCTACTAGCCTTGTCTGGGTTAGTTCTTGGTTTATTTTGGTCCTTTCTTTTTTGGTTTGCTCACCCTGAGATCTGAATTCTTGCTATGCCCACTAGGGGCATACATCCCCAACTGGAGCCTATGTTAGTGCCTATTTTGGTTGTCTCTCATTTTCTAGTTGTTTGCCTTTGATTTTCCTGATGAATCTTTAGCTTGAGAATTTTCTATCATTTTGGCACGTGGGGTAAATGGGCTCCCACCAGGGTTGAGCTCAGCATGCCAAGGGATCATGCCTTAGATGGCCAGATCTTTCTTTTCTTCCTTGCCTTGTGTTTTTCTTTGTCTGGCGGGGGCAGAACCGGAATGGAATCAAAATCAAGATATTGCCTTTGGTTTCTTTTTCAAGTTCCATTCCGGCCCCGACTTCGCGTCTTTGGTTGTATTTTTTTTTGGTTTCCTTTGGTAGGTGTGGGATTGGAATGGGAATATATTTTTGGAACCTTATTCAAGTTTCCTATTTCAGGTTTTGTCCCGCTCCCAGCCCCGCGGCTTCTCTGTCTCGTGTTAGTTCTGCCTCTGCCTCCGTGGTCTTTTGCGAAGGTGGGAGTGGGATGGTTTTCGGTCCCAGTCTCTTTTGTTCCTTTTTGTTCCCTACTCCAGCTCTGACTCCGTGTCTTTCCCATCTCTGGCTCTGACTTGGTTTGGTTCCCTTTCTGCCTTGCCTTCGGTGTGACCTTTGGTTCTCAGTGTGACTTTCCCCGACGTTGAAGTCCTCCCAAGTTAACGGCTGAGCTACTAATATGACTTCCTTTGTGCACGTGTTGATAATCAATGACCACAAAGAAAAAGTTACCTGATGGTTACTGTGAAATGCTTTCCTAGTCTGGTCTGCTAAATTGCTGACTAAGGTTTTCAATCGGTGAGACATTTCTTTTTACCGTGACATCTCACCAAGCGCGGTGACCTCTGGGCAAGCATTGGCTTCTCTTCGCTATGAAGTCTTACAGTTTAGCTGACTTTGTTTTGTTACGCCAACCCTGCCATGCTCTCGGTATGATCTTTCGGTCTCGTGGTGATGTCTTCCCAACTTTGGGATGTCTCCCCGAGACCCCCTTCTTGCGGCTTGTGTTCATTGTGTTGGGGAGATGTCTCCCTGACCATTGCCTGTCTCTCTGATTGTGTTGAGCCCTCGGTATGATGTGTGGTCTTCAGGAAGACGTCTCCCTGAGTTCCTTCTATTTGGCCGATGTGCTTGTTGACTTTGGTATGACTCCCTTTGGCTACGGTGAATTTGCCATGATGTCTGGCCGACTCGGCCATCTCTCCCCGACTCTATGGTGCACACGGTATCCTTTGTGGAATTCACCAGGGTGTCTCGCTGACTTGTTAGCCTCTTGCCGACTGTGATCAATGTTTGATATGGCATGTTTTCTTTGCCCTGAGGTCTTCCTGACACTGCTTTCTCTTGCCGATGGTGCTTCTTGTTGGGGTGTTGACATGATCTCCTGCTGATTGTGCCTTCTCTCGCCAATGTGGCATTGTTGTTGCTGTGATGTTTGGCTGAATGCGCCCAGTCTTGCCGAATGGTATGTTTTCTTGATGAAACATTGGGTTCTCGACAAAATGTCTTCCCGACTCCGCGATGTCATGGCGACTGTTTCACTAGAAGCCATAGTGGACTTGGATCGAGCCAGGGATGCATTCAATGTGGTTGGTCACTTGGCTTGTGGCTCAAGAGTGATGACGATGAATATTTTTGTAGATTGGCATGATGGCCTCGATTTGGTCCTGAACCTCGATTGCTGGTGCGAGTTGGTGTGGTAGAGATGAAATTAATTGTAGAACTAGGGCAACGGGTTCTCTGAGGTGGATAGGTGGTTGAAACAGCTAGATTCTGCATTTGTGGCCTCTGGATTCATGATGATCACACCCATGGATTTCCTGGATGGCATAGTCGATGTACTTTCCTGGTTTGACTACCATGGCTACCCATTCCTATACTTGCTCGTTTTGACCTGGTGGTGTGACATTCTCCCTGTTCCACCTGACAGGAGCATTCAATGATATTCAGATATGCTGGTGGATCAGATGACTTGGCCTGTGAACTGTTTTAGGGTTTACCCTGTCATCTGATGATATGTAATTTCCCTGGCTGGTTGCTTGTTGCTCTCCCTATTCCTATAAAGGGAGAATTCATGGCCAGGATGAAGGGTTCGAAACCTTGGTGTTCAGTTCCACTTTCTGAGTTCTGGGATTGGTTTGAGATAGGCTAGGGTTTAGTCTTGAGTCAATATTGAGTCTGTAAGCTGTAAAGTTTGAATTTCTCTATAAATGCAATCAGTCATGCAATGAAAACATGAAGACGCTTGTCTCTCATGCATACATTATCAGATTATCTCCATATTTGTATGCTTTTAATCATTTGGATGAATGACATAAGGTGTCTTTATTCATCTTCTTGTATTTCACAAGTTTGTGTTGTTTGTTGATAGGTCTGCTTCAAGGAAGCAGTTAAATCCTTTGAACAGATAGCAGTGATTACTTTTTTGCACGTTGGATTTGGTAAGTAGAGTCTAGTTGATACAAGAGTTTGGATTGTCAGTGTAAGGCATTGACAGTTGATGCAAGGCATCAACAAAACAAGATTCACTGATTGAGCTCTATTTGCAGATGAATTCCATCTTTTGTGTGTGACTCCATGACCCTGGATTAGGCACTGATCTGTTTTACGGCCTAGTTCCTCTCAGAAACCTTTTAATTCATATAAATCATTGAATATCTTTTGCTTGATGTATTGTCCTACCTCCTTGTTGCTTCAAGTGTTTTGTAACTGAGAATTTAGCCCTATTTGATGTTCTCAACACTTGGCATCAGGAGTCATCTACTATAAAAAGAAATGTCTAGTCTTATTTGAGGCATTGTGTGGGTATACTCACCCTGGTTCTTCAGAGCCTAAAGTGTAGAAGATCTTAGTTTTTGACTAGATCTTGTCAGTTGGTCTAGGTCCTCCAAGCTGCCCTTGATTGGAAATGGCTACTCCATAGGTAGAATAGGAGACAAACCTGGTTACAAGAAAAAAGAGCCAACAGACCCCACTGGCTCCCCTCCATGACACTCACTTTTATAGGGCAACCAAGCATCAACACCCATGAAACTCCCATGGCATGCTTTCCATTTCTACTAAAGACCATAAAAGTGTGGGGAGGCTTTAGAACGAATGTTCTTGCACCAACAAATAGATCAAGGATTTTGGAAATTTTAAAACATGGGTTTTAATTAGGACTTTTTCTTCATAGGAGTTGACCCAACATGGCGAGAGACCATTTTTTCCCTTCTCATTGAAGCCAACCGCATGATATGGGCGTTTACTCCAATACCCACATTTATATCCCGACTGGAAATACTCTCGAGTTTAGAGTGTTAACAATTGAATCATTCCCTTGGGTGAGTACTTTTTCCCCAAGGTAGGCCCTCTAAGATAAGCAATTGCGAGTAAATGTATTCATAGTGTGATTGACCTTCATTTAGAATGAAGGGAGAACACATGTAATAAATTCACTCACACTCGCACAATTTGTTCAATTTTAAACCCAAATTGAAGTGTGTATGGGCAATTATTTATGCAACTTAATGTCACCAAAATCCTTTTTATTATCAAGATCACTGTGAGGCATGAGAGAAGTACATACATATTTTGATGATATTACATTGTGTACGTAATTGCAAAACAATGCAAACACTTGTTTATTTTAAATCCTCAAAGAAAAAGTGAGATTGTTTTAAGAGCACCAAAGTAAGTGTGACAAATTGCTTTGTTCAATTTTTAATCTCAAAACAAACTGTAGTAAATTTGAGTCCTAATGTTCATTTTAAGCCTTTTTGTAACAAGAATTCAAAAGTTATGTTTAATGCCCAAACGAAATTAGTAAATCTTAAGCATAAAAAGATGACAATTTTTTCCTTAAGAAGAGTAATGAATCCTCCAAGAGTGTTAAACAAACACTAGAGTGTTTAAAAACACTTGTTTTTGTGAGATGACATCATCATGCTTCTCTTCCTTTTCATCTTTGATCGATCCAACCTACAAGAAAAATTAGTTATATTCTACAAAATAGAGATCAAAAAGACAAAAAATAGATAAAAGAAACATAATTTGACAAAAAGAAAGTGCTTCAAATAAAATTCCACTTCATACTCCCCTCCAACGGTGCAATCCATGAAGGTGTCATAGTTTGATTTCCCCAGCGGTGTTGTATAACACCGCTTTCCATTCAGCATCACTTTGTAACTAGACCAATGAGCATGAAGCGCCACACTTTTAGCCAACAGTGTAGTTTGGGTTTTCGAAAGATTCTCACGGGTCTGTTTAGTTCAGTAACACAGTTTAGAATTCAAAATTTCTAGGTGGGAAGACTGAGGCATCGTAGTTTGAATTTTAATCAGTCCTATATAGTGACGATGGAGAACTAGTGGTGCTGAACAGTGATGCTGAGCTTCCAACAGTGGATTTTTTCTGTAGGAAAAGAAAAATGTGAAGTTTTGGACAAAAACGTGATTGAAATGTGAGATTGCCCTCCTTCTAGTGCCAAAATGTTGAGCCCCAATCCAAATACCTATAAAACACAACAAAAGAACACATTAGGAGGTCAAATGCAAGTAAGAACAAAGATTCCCCATGAAATCCATTAGAAAAGTTTAAAATAGGAAATGAGGAAAGAATGATATGAAGGAACAATAAAGCAAACTAAATCCTATTGAAGACAATGAAAACTCTTGATCCCATGGGGGAATTGGTGCCAATTTGATGTGAAAATTGGACCTTTCCCAAATCCAATGCTAGCTTTGATGTGTGACGAAGAATGTGATCCACTTTGATGAAGAGTGATGGATGCTTCAAGACAAAAATCTGCATAACCTAGCTACAAATTTGAAAATATGGATGAAGATGGCTAAATATTTGAGCATAGTAAGTTTACTCAAATTGTGGATGATGAAATGAGGAGATTAGCTTCTTATTTATAGAATGAGAAGATGGAAGAATGTCCAAAATAGAGCAATGTGTGACTAAGAATTAGCCAATGACAACGTGCCACTTGTCAATGGGTGAATAGATGGAGGATGTGCAAGTTTTGAAGATTGTGTCCATAAATGCATATATTTGAATTTTGAATTTGTTGAAATGACATGTAAGAGGGAAAGAAGGTGCATTGAATGCCACTTGGATCAAGGAAAAAGAACTTTGCAAGAGGAGTAAATGCCTTGTTGGAAGGACAAAGTCCACTTAGATTTTGAATTCAAACTTGAGGAATATTCCTTAAAAAGATGCCTTGTGAGGAAAATGGAGATTTAATAAATGAATTAAATCTATTTTCATGTGCAAGTGGTAAATACTAGAGGATGGGACATGAGAAGAGATTAAATTAATCAAAGTTAATTAATTTAATGAAGGGGTTAAATGATGTGACCTTTTTGACTTAAATTTGTGGATTTATTTAAATCAAATATGAGAATAATGTGATAAAGGATTAATTAAATAAGAATTTTTTAATTTATTTAATTTAAAAGAGATGATGTTAGATTAAACTACATAGGGTTTTAAATTATTTAATTTAATAGATAGACTTTAAAGATTTAATCAAATAACATTAATTATTTAATTAAATGGGATAATTAGATCAGAATGGTTAATTTAATTATCAAGAAAGGGTGACTTAATTATATAACTGATTTATTTAATTAAGAGAGGAATATTGATGAATTTAATCAAATAGAGTGGTTAGACTGAAGGATGATTCAAGATGAAATGATGTTAGTGGTCAGGATAAGATGTCTAATGTCAATCAGTACATTTTACGTGTCTATAATAACTTACATTGAAGATATTGCTGAAGGACTTGAAAATGCACCAACAACTTTTATGGGGCTATTTCATGGTAAAAATATTGGCAAGCAAGTAGTTCATATTAATGATGAGTAATGGAATTGTAAGTGCAGCTCTGAGAATTATAATTTTGCATCAAAAAGGCAACTAAATAAATCATGGACTACTAATTCTTTTTTAAAGTTGATTTCTAAACCTTTTCAAGGGAAATCAGAGAGGGAGTCTCATGTTTAAGTGTTATTTTCCGGTTATATTATCTCTTATGTGAACTTGACTCAGAGATTCAAATACATTTTATCTTCCAATTATAATTTTTAAATGAATGCCACTATTTTGTTTAGGATTATTGTCAATGATTTTTGACAAGATGAATAACAATATACCATGCATATATCTTTTTATCTTAATGTGTGATCAAATAACATGCAAATTTTCAACATCATATCTATTGACCTGAGTAGGTGCATTTAATTGAAGAAATTAAGCAACTATGTTCCTTCCATATGTGAAGGTTGTATTCATGAATTTTTAACCATTTTACAAAGATTTATTGCATATTTAAATATATGATTGAAAATTTACCTTAATTGGCTAAATTTATGTGTTGCATTAAATGGATAACATAAATTTCAATGGCAAGAAAAATGTACAAAAGCATGCTCTAGTTTCCTTAAATGGAAATATATGTGCACCTCTATTACAATGTAGAATGAAACCAAAATTTTCATTGAAAACATTAATATATTATTAAATTATATAATATAAATAATCAATTGTGCAAATTTTTCATGACTGATTCATAGTTAAATTACACCTTAAATTATTCATTGAAAATATGAAGAGAAAATGTTGTGCACTCAATTTAATATTGAAAAAGAGGATTGCAATTTTCTAGATCATTCTAATGATAATATTTATTATTTTTTATGAATAAGTGTCTAATTTATCATAAAAAAATAAAAAAGTGAGTGGATATAAAATCAAACCCCTATGGTCCATATAGGGCTAACACCCAAATCAAAAAAATAGAAAATCAAGCTGCTAAGTATAGTAGTAGAGGGGGCGAGGAGGGCCTCATTACCTAGTTTACCCCATACATCAGTGAGGTCCAAGGTATCCATGAGAGAGTCAAATCTTTCATCATATTTTTCTTTTTCTTTCTTCTTTTTATCTTCTTCTTTATTTTCATAGGTTGGCGAAATCGCAAGAGTCAGCCAAGGAAATTTGTTGGAATCAAACTAGCTAGAAGCTCCACCTATAGGCCATTAAAAGGTTCCCCCTATGGGCAATAGAGAGGCATCAGGAAAAGTGTCAACAAGTAGGCCATGAACAACTCTATTTTTCATGGCTTCTTTTGGCAACCAAAGGAGAAGCCTAAGAGTGAGCATCCCAATTACCATAAGAAAAAATACTTCGCCCCCACTGACACTCGTGAGGAGGTGAGTGGCCCCTAAAGGAGGAGGGAGATAGGGAAACTCTAGCCATTGGTCAAGAAGCACCTAAAGATGATCCACTTACAATGCAACTTTATTATCTTGAACCTAGACCTATAATAAGACATTAGAACCAATAATTAATTTAGAAAAAATATGTTGATCAACAAAGCAATTAACAAAGATTATATAATTTATACCTTACCATATGTTGAACCTATAAATTATTATATTGTATAGGCTCTTCTTATGTTCCCTAATTTATATCATATCAGTGCCATGATTTATATTGTATAGGATCTTCTTATTGTGCCTAAGCTCTACCACTGTAACATACAAAGAAAGAGAGAAGGGGTCAGATTGAACATTTGTCATAGCCTTGCTATGATCTAAGCTGGTAGCCTCACATTCATGGCATCAAAAGTTTGTTAGAAGGAACCCATAGATGCAAAGGAATAGGATGCACATCAGATGGTTGTGTTCCACCAAGCAATCCAACCAATTGGCTGAGTGGTCCAAGTTTCAAAGTTCCATACTTTCCTAATGTGGGTCCATGAAGATTGATGACTAAGTAGAGAAGTATTTTTTTTAAAAAAATTTACAACTCTAAGGAGGTATCACCTTGCATTGTTCTTTTAATTGGATGGGAAAGTGGTTTGATAGTGTGGCATTTAAAAATGGATCAACAAGGAGTGAAAATTAATTGATCAACAAAAAAATTATTGTATAGAAATCAACACACAATCAAGGAATTTAAAGACTATGTCAGGACCAACCTAAAAGTTACTCCATGTGTGTTGATAGGAGTGGTTGTCTCAGTAACCTAAACTTGGGTCCAAAAGACCTAATTTATTGTGCATGTAATACCATACCCCTCACTTGCTCACTATCCAAAATAAGGGTAACACCCTATATTTATCATACACCATCTCAACCAAATTAATTTCCCTACACATAACCCATTTGGTGGCAAGCAAAGAATTAGTAATTCATCACCACAAAAGAGATATCTCAATAGCATCATTGGGAGAATTAATATTTATGGTTCCAAAAGAATGGTTATTGACATTTAATAGAATTTTTATTACATAATTAGTTAGGTAACAACCATGGTTGAAAACATATGGAAGCCACCTAAGAGAGAGAAAGATGATGACCCCTCCATGCCCAACATCATAATTGCTACAAAACATAGTATTGGTTGACAATATGACACATCAGGAAACTAAAAGCGTGAAACGAGTAATCTTCACTTCATGTAAACAAAGAATATATAGAGATTATTAATTTTTAAAATTATCCCACACATAATATTTTTTAGAGAGGTAAGTGAGAACTCAAACATTGCAAGAAAGAAAATTCATAGATGAGATCCAAGGGGAATATCATAGCTATCCATCTCTTAGAGAGTATCTAGACATGTGATTTTGCAAAAACTCCAGGGAGAAAGAGCCTAAATAAATTTTAAGAACATCTAATGTTCACTCCTTAACAACATACACTTTCTCCTCCACATACCGAGTGGGTTGCATGACCATTGTAAGTGTCTAGGTGATAGGGAGAGTGAACTAAAATTCTAGTTGCGAAGATAAACCAACACTAGCTACGACATCTAAGAAAACCTTAGCCTAGAGGATGACTCGCTTGATGTTGGAACAACCTCTTTCTCATTACTTCAAGGGTGTGAATTAACTATTGGCTAAACCTTGGCAATGTATGAATCTTAAGTGGGTTATTTTTTGATGTGACCTACCAACATTAGCATTTTTGCCTTTGCAATAGAAATCATAATTCATTTTTCCCCAAATTTCAAGGAGGGATCCTATAAAAACTAGGGAACCTTGTCTAACCAAGGAAGTGATTTGAACTAGAGAGCCTAGCAAAGGGAAATCCTTAATTTTATTCTTGAAAAATTCACAATGAAAATAAATTTTGGCTAGATTAAGGTAAATCACCTATTAGGTGTGGTAGAGGTTACTAATTTGAATATCTAAAAACTCTTTCAAATAATTGGATAAATGGATCTCAACATAAACATGTTTTTGTGGATGACCCTAGTAAAACTTGTCAAGCTCTAAACAAATAACCTTTCCCAAGGATGCAACAACAGTATGCAAAAAGTTCCAACAAGGAAGGGGTAGACTTGAGAACTCAAGCCAAACTAGCACACAAATTTTCTTTTCATTTAAGATGAAAAAGTCTCATGTCCAAGGTTGAAATACCAACAATGACATGAATAGATATACTAGGGGTTGTGCTTGAGGATAGCCTCAACATAGCTAGTCTTAAAAATTGAAAAAGGAAGACCACCTTATTGAGGTTGTAGGCAACATAAATCAAACGCCATGCAAGACCAAGTGATTTTTTACCCATTCTTAGAGAATGAGTTTAGGGGGAGCTGTCCCCACAAAATATCCTACTAAAGTGAAATTTTCTAGCCATTTAAAAAAATTGACAAACTCAAGGATGGGAAAAACCACATCAATTGGGGATTCAAAATGTGTATCTCATGAAATACTTTTAGAACAAATTTTTGGGGATGCTTTCTTAAAGGATTCATTGTGTAGATCTTACAAACAATAAACACTAGCATGAGCTATTGGGTTGAATTAGTTTGGGACCATATAAAGAAATGATTAAAAAAGTCCATAATAAAAGCAAAAGAATAGATATTCTCTTGTACCAATATCATTTATTGACATAAGAGGATCCATGAATAGCATAAATGACACAAACCTTAATAGAGTGTGACACATTCAACCAATGACAAGATAATTAAATTATGTCTCTTTGTAATGTGTGATACATTATTGTTTTTTTCAAGGATAAATAAACTATAGGACGAGGTTCCTATAGTTTTATTAATGCAAGGATTATATGCCTTCTTTATCCCTATATTAATCTTTTAAATTTTATCTTAATTGTTGTTTGAGTTAAAATTGAATCATTCCCTAGTGCATTCCATCATACAAAGAAGTCAATAATAACATTTAACTCATGAGGAAGCACAAAGATTATTTGACCATTGATTGTTTTGAAGCCATTTATGATATAATTTGTAATAGACAAAAATAATGTATAGATGTAATGAAAATAACTGCTTCATATTTATTACATATATAATTTAGATTAATTAGAACAATGTAATTAATTGTATATAAATTAATTTAGATTAGTCAAAGTTAATTTTATAATCAAATGGATATTAAAAAATTAAATGTGATGGATAAGGGTTCTCATCTCTAGAATTGAAGATAGAATAAGGTTGTTGATACCATGAAAAAATTATTTTGTAATGTGTAAAAATGGAATGCTCCTAGTTTGATGGATGGGTTAACTCAAAAAGTTGAGAGGAAATTAAGAGAAAATATTTTTGTGCTGAAAATATCCAACCAAGCCTCAACACCCAAGGGCTAACACCCAAAAAGATATACTTGGTCAAGATTGACACCAAATCCCCTTCATAATATATGATAGCACTAAGTATCCAAAAATAGTTGAAATATAGCGTGAACAAATTAGATATGTAGTCACAATGATTACACATATGGCTAGAGCTTAAAATATTCAATTTGATCAATATGTTTGAAAACTCTATATTGATATTTTTTAATGAAATAAATGGGTTTTGTAGAGGAAATTTTATACTTTTAAATATAAAAAAATTAAACTTTCAACTTAATAAAAATTATAAAAGTATTATTTCTTGTATTTTTAATAAGTTTTTATTTTATAATCTATTTTTAAAAATGATATGTGACCAATTTAGACATCATTTTTTACATGTATAAAAAAGTGTCATAATTATTTAAGGTAAAATTATGTGAGCCCCATATATAAATTGTTTGAGATTTATACCTTAATTATACTAAATAGTAAATAAATAAAAATTGGACAACTAAAAACAAAATTTATATCACTTTTACATATTCTTTACTTTATCAAGTTTTACCATTTTACTAATAGAATATATTACATATCTTAAGACTAGAAACAAAATCCTAAATTTCATGTTCGTATACCATATTAATATTCTTTTAGAACTGATTTAAATCTCTAATCCAAGTACAACTAATTCTAATTTCTTGAAAAATAATCTACGTTTTGGCCATTTTAGACCCTCATTGCCTTGTACTCACTCAGGTGTGATAATTCTTATGTGATTCAATATCAAACCCCTTAAGTTTGATCTCAAGCTACACTAATCTAATCTAATGTATGAAATTGAACTATGCCCCATAGAAATGATCTATCTAAATCTATACTTATAATTCATATGCTTTATGATTTTTGAATATATGATAATATAGAAGGCTTGTGTATTATACTTGTGGGTCATATTCTCTATTATTTTATAATATCTACTGATGTGTAAGGAGTGTGATGTTATGTACATGATTGGGGAATTTCGTGAGTTGCTAGGGTAAATTTTTCCTATATAAAACTCACGAATCTTTAAATGTTTTTGCATTTCTAAATAAAAAAATCAAGATGTCATTCATTGACATGCAAATTTCCTATATAAATATATGCATTGTTTGAATATTATGGAACAAATCTTGCAAAATATGGTAGATGTTGAGAGATTATCCCCCCTAGATGGTTATTCAAGCTACAACCAACTCTTTGTGAAAGAGGATGATAGGTATAAGATAACCACTAAGTTGGAACCCTTTTCCTATAAAAACTTGTTTTTTTTTCTCTTAAATGTTGGTGCTACCTTTCAAAAAGCCATGGATATTGCCTTTAAAAGATTCATAATTTTTTTATCTTGGTATATTTAGATGATATAGATATTTTTTTAAAAGCTGGTGAAGATCACTTGGAGCATCTTGAAAATGTGTTTGATCATTCTGATACTAGGTTGATCATTCCAATGAAGTATGAATTTTCTCTTTGTAAATGTGAAACGAACATTGTTTCATATTTCAATGGTTGATGGTTTTCCACTAGTATAGTTTCCAATGGTTTTCTCAAAACAATGTGCTAAAGCTTGAATTAGAATTTATCAATTTTATGAGTGACTGGAGGTCAAATTTTTGCAAGTTGAATTGTTGATATATTTTTTGTTGGAGCCTAATAACATGGCCAATGTTCAACATTTACAAGAATATGACAGTCATAGATTTGTGAAAAATTCCAAGTGAACTAGTTCATTGTTCAAAGGTAAAGATAGTGGGTTAGTCTCCTACATGGACCCAATGAGGCATTCTAACTCGCATGAGACCAATAAAGGAAAAAAATCAACTAATGGGTGGGTTTCATGTAGGAAAATCTATATTAACCCTTCTAAGGTCAAGAGGTACATTTTAGATGAAGCCTTTAAGCCTGCAAAATCTTTATAGACACTAATGTTTTACATATCCCAATGGCAACCATTTCCCCATAGAAGAGTGTATCCAATTGAAATTCTAGTTTCTATAAAGGGACCAAAATTTAGAGATAACATCTAGGTGATGCCATTAATGTTTTAACAAATCCCTCGGCTACTTGACCTTAATCCATAGAGCTAAAGAAGCAATTTTAATGCACTTTTTTAGATTTCCAAAGGGAAAAGTTGTGTCATGCTTCATTCATTGATCCATAGACAATATTTTTTTTAGAAATTCATTCTTGGATGCATTTTGTAGAAAATTTCATGGGGGTCTCTATACTTCTATCATTAAATTCATTAATGTGACATATGATAGAAGCATTGGAAATTTTTTTCATGATTGCAATAAAATTTATTAGGCAAATATGCCAAGTTGGTATGCATCAACTAGGGTTTCCCTCTCACTATGTTTTCTATTTCCCCCTTCTATTGGATATCTTTAAAAGGAAGGTTGTTGCTCATTTTTAGGGGGTTCTTCTTGATTCTCTAGTGAAAATGCATTTCCTCATTTCTATAACTATAAATAGATTCAAGCCTCAAATTTAATAGATTTTTCTCTTATTACCTCATCTCTTTCACTGACATGTTGCATAGTATGTTGCTTTCATGTTTAAATGAGTGGGCATGTTCAAGAAGTTGGGTCCATAAAATTTTCAAAAAGTGGAAGTGTTTTTCCTAATTTTTCCAAATTTGTCACAGTTGGATTGAAAATTTGAAGCACTTACACATTAAATCTTTAAAAATTTCAACAATATGAAATTCAATATTTTTAGTCTAGTTTCCAAATATGTAATCTATTCTAATACAAATGATAGAAATTGACTTTTAATAGGCATGTATAAAAACCACTTTTTAAAAGTCACTTTTTTAGGACCATACTATTAACATGTACATACACCGTAATTTGTATATATATATGTTAATTTTTTAAATTTTCCCTAATTGTTATTTTTGAAAACCCTCGTGTACAAACACCGTAATTTGACCTAAACTAATCATCTTTTAATTTTTCTCATTGTGTAGATAATTGTTTGTAGATTGATGTCTTATAATGCTTTTAGAAAAAAAAATATCAAATTAAAAGTTATTAAAAAAATATAAAACCCTAACATTTTAAGTTTATGAAAAAGTTTCCTTAAAAATTAATTAAAAAACCCATTAGCTATATTGCCAAAGTTAGATTTTTCTCTTGGCATTTCCTTAGTCTTTTAGTTGTAGGTCCAAGGCTAAGTGTTGGGTTACAAGACTTTCTCAAGAATAAAAACAAATAAAAAAGTGAGTTGGGATTTCAATTTTTTTTGGAATGGGTACCTATTTAGGAACGAGATCCTAATTTGAGGCTCAAGTCCCCATTTCTTTCAACTTTTTTTTTTGCATGAAACTTCTCGTCTTTGTGGACCCATCTTCTTGCATTTACTTGAGTATTTTCTATTTCTACATGTTTATCTTATGTAAAGTTTGGTTGCAAGAGCTAAATATGGATGTCTTCCATTTGGTGTCAATTTAACTTGAAATCTATTATAGGATTCTATGAATCAAAGATTTATGTGAGACTTTTTATAATCTCTATTCTTTTTTTGTGCTATGGTGAAAAAGGAATAAACCATCCTAAACATCGGTGCATCACCCCTTTCACTTCATCATTCCTTCTCCTTTTCCTTGGAAATCAATAGAATGGAATTAGTTTTTAGGTTTACACAACTACTTGAGTCAAGATCAGTAATTTGTACCTATTTTAAAGAGGAAACTTGTCCTTAATCAAGAGGTTAGGCCTCTCATTTGAAAATTTCCCACACCTTAAAATCATTCCCATATTTTTGTCAAGCAAATGAATTCATTCATTCAATAGCTCAAGTACAATTCAAATTGACAATAGGTATTAGAGCTTCAAATTTGTAAACTCCTTAGATCTAGGAGTGATTTAGGCATGAGAGTTTACTAGGTACACTAAGGAGCTCACTAGTGAGTATAGAAGGCCTAAAAAAACATATTTTCATATACAACACTCTATATTTGGACATTGAGATTTTTTTAGCTATTTTTGAGGGGGTTATAACTTTGGCGCAAAACAATTGTCCATAGAACTATATGGAATCCATATTGTATATATCTATATAGTCTATACTTGTTGTACAATACTGAATAAGTCACAAGAGGGTGTTGGCACTAGATTCATAGAATATTATATGCAAGTGTCGATTGGTATCATTTATGCATCAACATCACGTAGAGGCAAGTATAATTTTTGGCTTTATTTTAATTAAGAATTCTACAAGATAAATATGCCTTGGTTTTATGAGTTATATCCCTTGATCATGGTTATCCCTGTAGGGCCCTAACATCACCACTACAAGGAGTAGTGTGTATGATTTGTTTCTCAAGTGACCAAATCTAACACCTCCACTAAGAATCACCACCACCAACATCATGCAACTAGTTTGTGTCATTGTAGTCAAGATTCACCACCCTAATTCACTACTCAACCTAGATATGCCACCTAATTCTCCACCAACACAATCCTAATGATCCTTTTTGGCTTGCAAACTAGTTATTTTTTAGAAGCCATAACTTTTCACCCAAGCATTAGATTTTTTAAGTCATATAGTATTGGGAAATTTGGTTCTATGTGCTTTCTAGTGATGTAGGTATCATTATCAGAGTTGCAAGGACATTTTACTTTTGATTGAATTCTAGATTACGTTTTTTGACCTTTGAGCTCATTTTTTTTCTTGTTTATCTAATTTTTAGGATTCTTGTGGCATTAGAAAGGTATTGAGGATCTCCTTAGATCTATCTATTACTTTTTTTAGATTTAACCCTAGATATATTTTATTTAGTTTATTACATATTTATGCTCTAATTGTTAACTTGGACATCCTAACACTTGAAGAAGTTTAATCTTTTTTGGGGGGATTTATTTTTAGTATTTGAAAATATCAAAGAGATTCTAATTTCTATTGAGGGTTTCATTTCTATATAATTTGGAGATTTATCTTAGTTCCTTAAGGGTTTTTTATTTCATCCTTCTTTGATCATCTAGAAAAGGAGAAACTATAAGAAATAGAGAGATGGTATCTTGAAACATCTTCATTGGACTCATCTTTTGCCACATTTGTATGGTATTATTCGTCAGCGAGGTACTGGTTACAATAATTTTTTTGGATGACTTTAAAATGAACATATTTTGATATTGATTGATTTTAATGTTGATGATGATACGCAACCATTTCTAGATTATCATGTTTCAAACTGTCTTGTATCTTTTGATTATTCAAACAATATACAATATGACTATGATACTTTTAGGTGTCTTTTTTTAGAACTTTGTATCTTTCAATGATGATGTTTCTTCGTATTCTCCTTACCCTTCTATAGAGATAGTTATTTATCCTTCACCTTCATTGATTCCTTGTAAAAAATTATTAATTGACTCCCCTCATTCCTGGTTCTGTAGAGTTTACAACAATTTGGTAGGATCATCAACATCTTCCAAATTTAGCTTCATGGTATACTTATTTGATATGTATTCTAGAATTATTTTGAGTCTCATATAGTAGAATTGGAGAACACACTAGATTATATTCATCTTCTCTTTGATGATACTTATTGCACTATTATTTTCTTTAGAGATTTGTGTTCATGAGTTTCCATGTAGTCTTGAATTTTCATCTTTTTTTATTAGAAGAATCACCTGATTTTGTTGTGGCATACTCTAGCACGGAGACACTTGTTTTTTTTTCAAAGACACCCATCATGAGACTTCTCTAATTTCTCTTCTTGGAGTTGGATTTTCTTCTACACACATCATTGGAATTTTTTCTTCTTAAGGGGAGGAATGTTGTTTTCAAGCATTGGATTATCTTTTTTCTTTAATCATTCAACATCAACATAAGAGATACTTCATTATTGGGGGGTATCTATTGCATATTTTTGATAGATGTAGTCCTTGGGGGGTCATGTCGATTCCTCCTTCCATCACTTGTAGAAGTTATTTTTCTTCCATTATCTCTTTTGGAGAGGGGTTTTTCTCCTTTGCTCCATTTTTCAGAGATGTTTTTTTTCATGGGTACCTAACATGGCCTAGTAGTTGAAACCTATTCTTGTGTCAAATTTGCATCTTTTTTCTTCTCTCTATGTTTTACTTAAGGGAGAGTGTTGATATGAACAAGGTGTTATACCTAACTATTCCACATATTATCCTATTCACATATGTTCACATGTTATGTTTACTTATAACTTTTCAAATATTACTAGAAGTCTTTAATACACATTTGATCTTATCTTTAGTTGTCTCATGGCATAGGATTAAGACACTTGTCACAATTTGGTCTTGTCATATCTCTCAACCTTTTCTTTGTAAGCAAGACCATATATATTATGTAGTGTTATTGATTAAATATTGACCATTGTAAGCTTATCTTTTGTTTCTTAGGTGATATTAGGAGTTCGAGTGTATGTGTAACTCTTACAATGTATTCCTTATATACTAAAGTAAATGCAACATGCCCATTCTTCTACTCAATAATTTTTATATGTTTTAACCTCAAGTGAATTAACTATGATGCTTATCACAAAGCAATAAATTTTTTCTTTTCAACATAAAGATAATATACATAGTTGATATAAACAATATTCCAACTTTCTCATTTTATTTCAAAAAAATATTACAATCTTTCCAAAGTAATGATTTCATAATCCCAAGATAACATTTCATGTTTTACATCTTCCATATAAATGGATACAAAGATACATACATAGCTCTTCTAATCTCCATTGGCATTAGAAATACAAATTGTCTATAATCCTCAATCAAATCTTGGCTCACCAACTGCTAAAGAGAACTCAAGAAATTTTCCACCAACCATGGACTTAGTGTGGTCCCCCACACATCTACCTACTTGTAAGATGACTCTTCCCTTCAATGAAGAGATTGGTTCGGTAACCTCAAAATACTAGCCTTTCCTAAGCTTGGTGTTGTGTCTTACATAACTAGAACTTGTATACAAACTACGTGTATGATAATCCTAGACTACAATGCATAAAAGGAACACAATGAATGGATAGTGTAAACTATAATGTCCCCACTCTAATTAGTTCTAAGGAGTAGTTGAGTTAGCCTATCTGTTGGATCATCGTAGACTAGCTAGTTTTGGTTAGAGGGTTAGTGGCATCATTTGGTGGGTTTTTTCATTCTCATCCTTAGAGTTTAGTGTTTGGCTCACAACAAGCCTTGGAAGTTCAGTGATTGACAGCTTATGATGACACACCAATGCGATATGCTATGAGCAAGATATTGATATTCTAGTGAAATTAAAGTGTTTTAATTTTATTTGACAAAATTTTATAAATTTGACTTGACTTTATAATAAAGTTTTCACTTAAATTCATTTAAGTGAAATTAAAACACTTTATAATAGGAGTACTCAAGTATTTAAGTGAATGACTATTGAATAAGGTGAAAATATATTTTAAATATATTTTAAAGTGGAAAAATGGTGTCATTCTCTTGAAGTGTGTGCCTTTTTGGTTTTATATGCAAGCCAAGGTAAAATCAAACTCACTTTTGACTATTTGATATTTTCTCTTGGATTTGGCTTGTGCTTACTTCTTTGAGATAGGGGTTTCAGAACATTTTATCTCTAGAGAATGAAAACTCTTCACAGATTTTTGATTGTGAGACTATGAAAGATCAATTGAATGATTGCAACCACAAGAGCTTCAATTTAGGAGTTCTATAGTGCTTAATATAGGATTTTTTGTGTAGTATTCAGTAGATTTCAATAAAATATAGGAGGGTTTGAGGGATTCGCATCAATCATCTTCTACAGAAAATTACAACTTCATAGCCATTCTTTCTTGGCTAAGGACATGTTTTCCCCTAGAGTGTGTGGCTCTTAAAGCAAGGGTGTTTGATTTTTTTGGGAGAAAACCCTACTATCTTGAGGGTTTCTCATCTTCTCCTTTGGCGTCTATCTCCTACAATGCATTTGCCTCAGTTTTTAGGTTGGAGATTCCATTTTGTAGCCTTCTACACTAGATTTCATTAGTTTACACCATTCTTGGTTGGAAAATTGGAATAATTTCTTATTTAAATAATTTGGAGCATTTCGGGTATGTCTAAGATTTTTAATCTCTTTGTTTCAGTTAGTTAATACCTTTTTCACTTCCATTATGTAAATTTTTGCTCAGATCTGAGTTTTATGAGCATTTACATGAATTTCCCCTTCTCCTTCTCTCTAGAAATTTTTGTAAAAAACTAGAAAACATAAAAAAGATAAGCAAAAATATAGGGGTTTGGTTGGGAGCTAGTAGGGCTCATCACAATGGTATTAGAGCTCTAATCCTACCAACCTGGAGGGTTATAAATTTCTATTCAGTCACATCAAAATAG